>VKOC01017327.1:0-58070 GCA_009364415.1 Spea multiplicata
ACTCATTCAAACACCCTCCCCACCCCTTACCTGCACTGCAGCTCTCCGGTGCCGCTCACAGACCTCAGCAGGGGGCGCGGCCTCCCTCTGCCTTCTCTTCTGGCTTCCGCTTCCTCTTTGCAGTGCAGAAGACCCTCACACAGGTAAGTAGCAGGGCTCGAGGTGCGGCCCGCGTAAGATCGGTTGCCTTGGCTGCCGATCTTACGCGGGCTGCATCCTCTCTCTCCTCCAAATTTTAAAAAATAAAAAATAAAAATAAAAACGGGATTTAAAGTCGCATTGCGACTTTATTCCAAATTCGGCAGGGGGGCAACAGGGGGGGCAAGGATTAACATAGGGGGGGCAATTGCCCCCCTTGCCCCCTGTAGCGACGCCTTGTATAAATCAATGGTAAGGCCGCACCTCGAGTATGCTGTGCAATTTTGGGCACCTTTTCTAAAGAAGGATATCATAGCACTAGAAAGGGTGCAGAGGCGGGCTACAAAATTAATAAAAGGAATAGAGCACTATAGTTATGAAGAAAGGTTAACTAATTTAAATTTGTTTAGTTTAGAAAAACGTCGCCTCAGAGGTTTAGACTAATGCAGAGGAAAGGGTTTTTTACAGTAAGGACAATAAGGATGTGGAATTCTCTGCCTGCAGAGGTAGTTTTATCAGAGTCTGTACAGACGTTTAAACTGCAACTGGATGGATACCTGGAAAAACATAATATTCGGGGATATAATCTTTAATTATGAGGAAACAGCTTATTGATCCAAGGAGAAATCTGACTGCCATTTTGGGGTCAAGAAGGATTTTTTTTCCCCTGGTTAGTGCAAAATTGGAAACAGCGAAACCGGGGTTTTTTTGCCTTCTTTTGGATCAACAGCAACAAATTAACAGATATAGGAAAGGCTGAACTTGATGGACGCATGTCTTTTTTCAGCCTATGTAACTATGTAACTATGTTTCAGCTTATGTTATAACTTGAGGAAAATAGAAAGTAAGTGGATGCAATAGAAACTTTTCTCAGAGAAGAAAAGAGACTACAGTTTAAACCTGGAGGGTCAGACATTTAGATGCAATACAAACCCGTTTTATTTTAATAAGAGGGTGGAAGATAAATGGAACAGCTTCCCATTTAGAGTGGTATAGGTTAATATAGAGAATTTAAAAAGAGTCTCTACATCGGGAAAAATGTGCTGACTAAAATGGCTTGTATATGTCATTAAATTCTATGTTTCTGTCTTATTGGAAATTACTGTAATTGGGGGCGAAGTCACACTCATCATTAATAGTAAAGGTCACGTGGTATATTCAACACTGCTTTGACCTGGTTTCTACCTTTAGACCAGTTGCAGCCACAGGTAATTTTATGGGGTGCTCTTTATAGAAGCATTTTTTATTTTAGTAATGGAAACAGCTGCGTGTTTCTCAGAATAACAAACATGTTAATATTACATTTTACAAACAAAATTAATACAAATGAGTTTGTGCCATAAAATTATATGAGCTTTCCTAAATTAGAAGGTGTGTGGGAGTATTGATGTTTAATTCAGATTCCAGTAGGCTGACAGTAATAGAAAATATTCAGAACACTGGAAGTTCTTTCAAAAATTTCTTGTTCTTTTAACGTCAGGTTCTTGAACTCCAGAGTCCACCAAGAGCAAGCATGGTGGTGAAGGACTGTGTGCGGGCTTGTTTAGACTCCACATACAAGTATATATTTGTCAACTGCCACGACCTTTACTCACAGCTATTAGATCAGGTAAGCTCTCCTATAAGATCTGTATTTAATATGAAATTGCATCATTGTATAATAAATAAAAGGAGATTTTTTTAAATGCCTGGCTATCCTGTTACTGAGTGTACAATGCACACATGCACTTGTTCTGCTACCTGGTGCCACAGTAACTGGGGTTCTCAGCGGGGTCTTGTAACGCACATTACATGACCCTGCAGTGGAACTACAGCAGCAGCTTGTAGACAGTTCAATATGCAGGAAGACTTGTGCAAGGTAAGCGGGTGGAAGAGAGATATGGAAAATAAGGGTTGTGAGATGGGTAGAGTTGAGGGAAAATGAAGGCTGTCAGAGGGCGAGGGCTGAGGTAGAAGGAAAGCTGAGAGAGAGGGAGAAGAGTAGATATCTGAGGGGGAGAACTCTGAGAGGGAGCAAAAGAGAGAGGTCGTGTGTGTGTGTGTGTGTGTATATGCATGTATAAATGTATGGTGTGTTCATGTGTGAAATGAGTGTGTATGTCATCATATTGAGTATGTTCATATTAGTTTATGATGTTGGCATGAGTGTGTGGTTAATAAATCCTGGAAAAGTGGAAGAGAGGGGGAGAGAGTGTGTGCGTATATGTGGAAATGTTTGAGTCTGTGTGCATGGTAGTGTGAGGTGTTATTGTGTGTGTATGTTAGTGCATGGTGTTAGTGTGTCTGGGTGTGCAACTAAGGTTATAAATATGTAGAGTGGGCATATTTCACTGCCCCCCATCCAGCTGCACAGGAGACTGCAGAGACAGGGACTCTTGAGTACTCCTGCAGGCTATCCATGATGCAAGTGGCATTGCTTTTATACAAGGGTAGAAGCTGCAAGCATGTATGTTGAAAAGCAGCTAGGAAAAGGTATATAGGGCAAAATATTAATATATATTTATATCATTATATTGTTTTAATATGTGCTATTATATGCATATATAAAGTGGTTGGCACTTTAAACTGTGGTTTCATGCTGTTGCTGCCAAGAGGAGCCAAGTCGCCCTGTTCACCGCACCCACTTGTGCTTGTGGCTTCTGCTTGTATATAGCTTTCCAAAATGGCTGTTCTGTTTTTGTTTGTTCCTGTAGAATATTTGGTGGTCTTCTATAAACTGCTATGTTTTTCTTGCTCACTGCTATATAAAATACAGTACCAATATATATATTGAGTGGAAAGTCCAGGTATTTCCTTCGATGGCAAGCAAGTCAGACAATTATCATCAAAATGTGCAAGTGTAAATTGATATTTGGTTGTGTCAGTGAGCACTTGTGTGAGAAAATATTTGATTAGCTGTGATATTATTATTATTTTTTTGCGGGATAGTAGATGTTTATACATTTGCACCTACTTAAGTACAGCAAAACAAAACACCTACTTTGGTAGGTGATAGCACCAGCTACCAGCAATATCTTCTCATTATTAATAGGTGAGGAGCAGATAACAATATGGTATAGGTGGGAGAGCTGCCTAGTTCTGTATTATAAGCCGACTCAAGCCAAGCTAAACTTTGTTAGTCATATGAACAAAAATAAGGACCAAAACACAACACAAAAGATGAAGATTGAGCCTGTTTGGCTCCATCACTCACTCATTCATTCATAATATGCTAAGGGACATAGTTTCGCACAAAAGGGTACTTCTGATCAGTGCAGGAAGGTTACACAAAATAAATTATTTTAGTTGTGCTGAAAATGTATCAATTCTCTGAAGTAAAACATCAAATAATGTCATGAATAGAACAAGTGTTTAGGTGAATGCTAATGTTAGATAAATAGCATTATTCACTTGGCACATTTACTTAGAGACTTCTTCTAAAATGAAGCAAAAAAAAATGAGACAAGCCTCACCATCCCTGCCATTCAAAGAAAATGAATGTTAAACGGAAAAAAAAGCACCAATGCAAAAGCATTGCTAGTTGCTAAGGAACTAATGAATCAATTGAAGCATGTCAACACAGCTTAGTGCTCTAGACATAATATTGATATACAACCACAGATTGTGAAGTTCATTAAAATATGCTAATTGAGCAAATCTTCACTGTCAGGAGTAAGAATATTTGCTGAATATTTATACGACTTACCTTTAAACCCATTAGACACCAAAGTGAGGTAATAGCAATCATGTTTTACCGCTGAGCTCCTCTGCATTGATCCTACAGCTTTTCAGGATCGCAAAGTAGAAGCACGAGTGATTCAGTCAGTGTCTTTTGAAAATATCCATCTGTGCACATGCTAGGAGGTCATGAAAATCTACATTTGTGAGAATACCAGAGTGTAGATTTGCATACTCTCCCATCTGTAGCCGATATCATGCTTCATGTTCTATTCTGCAAACGTATCCATGAATGATAAACTAGGTCTCCCATTAGTTTTGCTAGGAATCAACCCCCCGCACCTGTTTTTTTAGATCCCTCTCCCCAGTTTGATATGAAGCCTGACTGTTTTGCTGAGTGGTTTCAGGCTGTCCCGGTCTGCTTTGCATTGCTAGATCTGTGGACTACTCCACTAGAATTATTTGTTAATGCCATTAAACATATTATTGCCAATTTATTCGATAAAGAATGTATAGCATGATCGGAGGTAATTTCTTGCCAGATGCGTGAGATCTAATCATTGGGTCTTGAGTGCCATCACACTAAACCCATTTTATATACATTACCCTTTTTTCTTCCAAAGAAAGTACATTGACATTTCCTCTAATATCAAACTGGCTGTTTCCAGTATTGAAATATTAGTACATTTATAAATGAATAAGGATATCTATGCAGTTCTGTCTTTCAAAGTGAAAAATTGAAGCTTTAATCTGGCATTCCTCAACTCCGTCCCTGAAATGTCATCATCAGGGCATCTGGTTATGTTTCATTAATCCAGGAATACATTAATTAAAACAATAAAACTCTGTGAAACCATTTATATTAAGATGTCTATAAAACTGCACCCGGAGCATAATAAATTATAATGAAACATTGAGTGTCGTGTGTAATTTTGGATTAATAAAAGGAACTGTATAAAAGTGGACCTTTTCATAATGCCAGAAATATAAATTGGAAAATAAAATTGGCTTTGCATATAGTAGCCCTCAGGTTATCAATAATTACTTTTGAATAAGTCATTGGAACTGGACTTTCACATCTTTACAAGAGTATTTTCTGAAAATATTTCAATATAAATTATTTAAAAACATTTTATTGTGTTACAAATCTCTTGTGTTTCATTTTTCACTTGCATTGTTTATCTGTATTGAAAGTTCATACGTGGTTCATACGTGACTAGTGGTACATCCCTATTTTATTTAGCAATTTTTTTAGGAAGCTTTCGTATGTGTTATCATGTGTAGCACCATAATACAGAACATGGTAAACTTAATGTGCCAGGCCAGCATTATACAAAAATAAGCAGCTCCATCAAATGGTTCTTTGCAATCAACAGTTTTTGTTGATGAGAAAAGTAAAGTTTAGACTAATGGTTTAGATAATTATTAAATAAAATACATAGTTCCTGTAGGTATAGCTATATAGACTCATGTAATTTATATATATACAGTATATATATATATATATATATATATATACATGTTTAAATTCCCTCAATGTATTAGCCTCTACCACTTCTGATGGAAAGATATTCCATTAATCTAGCACCCGTTCCCCCATAAAGTAAAACTTTCTCACATTGCATCTGTACCTCTGACCCTCTAGTTTAAGATTATGACCTCTTTTAAAATTTCTTCTCTTCTCCAGAACTGTATACAATATTCTAGGTGAAGTCTGACCAGAAATCTGACCAGAAATCAGTTAATTGGTAGAACCCTCTTTCTGCTCTTAATGGCTATAACTATGCAACCCTGCACCCTGCCTGCTTTTTTGGATGCTTTATTGCATTGCATGCTTACCTTTAAGTCCTCAGGAGTGATTACTCCCAAGTTCCAGTCTCCCAATGTCATATTCTGCCTTGGGATTTTTTCATCCCAAATGCATTATTTTACATTTATCAACATGAAATTGCATCTGCGTAACTCTTGCCTATTCTTCTAATTTACTTAAATAATTTGTCATTTAGCTTGTTCCACAGTAATGTCTACTTTGAATACTAAATTGAGTACCCCTACTATAACTGAAATCATTGTTACTTCTTTCTGTTCACACATGCTGGCCTTTTCCACGTATATACAAATTGTTCCTCACAATTGTATTCACCCTTTTTTCTTGTGTTGTGTTCCAACTTATTTACCTAAATATTACCGTTTTACAAATCTGGCCTTCACATAAGACAAAACCGAGTAGATTTAAAGGGTCGGAGGAGTGAATGCTTTGCAATTAATAAGGGGTATTTTCAAAACTTCCAAAACCCAGATACTCTATTACTAACCTTGATGCTAAAAAACTTAACATTTTTATACTCTATATATTATGTTTTTGTTACTTCTACAATAACCTTCCTGCGCTGTTACCCAAACTATCTTCTCTCTACTTGATTTCTTTATCTATACTCGATCCTTCTCCCATTATAATGATAACGTTAATTACAGCATCATTGTGTCAATCTTCTGTATGTGGTCATTCGATAAGTAGTTTAATAGATACCTCCTGTTTTGGAGGAAAAGAAAGTAATTTGTGTGAATGAGATTGTGCTTGCATATCCATTAGATTTCATTTTCAGACCAAACAAGGATACTCTGTAACACTGCACATTTTTAGTCCCATGCAGAAACACACAAGCTAACAGTGTATTTCTAGCAATGCTCATTGAAGTTGCCTCTTCTGCCTTTTAATAAATGCTGTATTGGCTAAAATATCAAAGAGCTGATTTTATTTAATATAGTAGCAGGGTTAAATTGCCTTTCCTTTATAACCAGTCTAGCTTTTGAATTACAGTTCAGTGATCCACTGGTCCTTTGCCCTGCATCCAAAGTAGTCGATGTCTGAATGGCCAAAGCCTCTCTTCGAGCCTAGGTAATAAAGTTTGAACAAATAGTAGAGGTTGAATTATCCGCTTCAGACTTAATGGGTGACAATTTGTTTTCTCAGACAATTATATTAAAGCTACAATCTTCACTACATCACTGGAAAAGAAAAGCTGATTCTTTTTCTCTCTCTATATTGATCTTGGCAAAAATCTACAATTAACTTTTTAGCTACAGGTCAAATGCAATTTGTAAACTGAAACTTTTTGATGCCAACCACCGATATGTGGCTTGCAAAGTAGTCTCCCTCCCCAGCCTTAGTCTACATCAACAGATCATATCCTCACATAACTATATGTAAAGGGCCCCCCTAGGCATACATTTAACCACAACTCTAAAAAAGTGTGCCTTTTTGATCATTTCAAATGTTGGGATTTATGCCCAGTGGGTTACATTCGTTTTCTAATAAGATACGATGTACTTCTGAGGCAGACCAGGGCCCATGAAATAAGCCTTCTGTGTCAGTTATAGATTACACTTGGACAACTATGATCAACACATTTCATTTATATAAAGCATTGATTTAAAGTATAAGAGCCAAATTAGCAGAAGACTGTTATTAGAATCTGTAGTTTTAGGAGATTTAGTGAAGAGGAACAAGCCGTATTCAGAGGACAGTTCTACAGGATAAAGTATCTTTTTCTTTAATTACATTCTAAAAAAGAGTGATTGCTGCACACTGAACCATCAGACACTCTTCTTTCAAGATACAATATTGCATTATTTGTCTCCACTAATGATGTTGGTTGGTATTCTGAATTAGACAAACCAAAATGAATTAGATGCACTGTTTACCCAATGTTTCAGGAAAGATACTATATCAATGTGACTAATGTTAGAAGAAATTAGAAGAAATGAATAGTCGTAAAGTTAAAACGTCAACTATACAAACTAAATCGTAGTGTTAGATGGAAAACATATACATGTAACAAAAAATATACATGTAACAAAAATTATAGGCTAAATATACATACTTCTTCTTCACCCGCTGCTGGAGAGCACCAGGAAAAGTCACAACACAGACCACATAGGAAGCATTAGTGGAGAGATGATCTGTTCCGATAACAGATCAGACCTTTACTTTACTTTGTGCTGGGGCGACCACAGAGGAGAGAATTAGTATAGTGCAGTGATTGTTTCCAAACAGTCCAACAGGCAATCATACAATAAAGGGCTTCTTACATAAAAAGTCAATGAGGCCCGTTGAGGGCTTTTTCATTGTCTAAAGCCACCAAGAGCATTTTAATGTATTTGCTGCTGGTATTAAATCTATGAGCCCTCTCATATTGTCAGGGACCTGACATCCAGCCCATTTGATCCTGACCCATTGTTACAGTTAAAATTTTGTTCAACCTTTTCCGTTAGTATCTTGAAATAAAGCCAGTGTTCATCAGGGACTGCATATCTTTCCTCAGATTTCCCCAGCTTGGGAAGTGTAATGGTATGATCCACTAGCATGATCTGTGCTTTCCCATAGCTAAAAATGTAAATGAGCAGTTTAACACATTTTGGAAGCAGCAAATGTTTAAATGTTGTATAATATAGATTAGAGCAGGTTCTGGCATGGATGTTTTATGTTTTTTAGGGGTTTAACTTGGGCTATAACATGACTACAAGAAACTAGGAAGTCTTAGATGTAGTAATGTGAGGCAGCATAACATTACTCGGTGGGGTGGGTAAGTGAGTGGTAAAGGCAAAGGAATTTAACATGCATGGAATAGACTTAAAGTCTAGTGCAAGGACTAATTAGAATCTTATATCAAGAAAAATGGGCAGACTAAATAAGCCGAACATTTCTCCAAAATTCTTGTTTCTGTGGATGGTATTACAGTTAGTTATAGTTTTTTCCTTTAGGATTCACTATTCTGTGACACTCCTTGGAAGTTATGAAGGGAGACCTACTTGCTGATTGCAGCCATACTTTCTAAGAGAAAGGCTTTAAGAGAGGTTTTTATCTGCTTTAAGGCTCTAGCATTAACCCCCATTAACCCAGGTTTGTTTTGTGAAACTTTTCAGTCTCTTTAAGTTTGTCCAGCAGCTTAAGATATTTAGAGTTCTGCTCCTTCTAGGCTAACCCCAGGAAACCATTGTCATTTGTAGATACGTTGATAATGTCCAGTAGCACCATTATTACCCCATGTAGAGGGTCAGATGAGGCGAAGGAACTATTAAAATCCTTTTTCTAAATCTGGATACATCCTGAGAGGCTTTTTCTTCTGATGAGCCTCGTTGGAAAATCCCACTTATAGAGGATGTGTGATTTAACTGTAGCTTCTAAATTTAAGTAGCATGTATACCAACAGGTCGGTAAAGACAGATGAATAGAGTATTGGATGACTGCTTTGCCACTCCTATTAGCGGCACCTTTGTACTTAGATAGAGGCCGCTTTTGTGGCTTTGGAACCCTTAGAGCTCTCTCTGTTAATAGATCTACATCTACAAATTGTGGTATTTCTGGAGCTAATTACAATGATGATATGTCCTTAATATTTCTCCTTATATAGACATTTTGTTGGGGCCTCTAGTTCTGCCGTTGTAGCCAGCAGCCTTTTGTGATCCTACTCTAAACCATGAAATGTCTCTATGATTTTATGAAAGGTCAGGTTGTATTAAAACTTATTTTGTTCTTTACGTGTATGGTGCTGTCACCCAACTTCTGCATATCTT
Source organism: Spea multiplicata (assembly GCA_009364415.1). Classification (NCBI taxonomy): domain Eukaryota; kingdom Metazoa; phylum Chordata; class Amphibia; order Anura; family Pelobatidae; genus Spea; species Spea multiplicata. Next base: position 9,373 of record VKOC01017327.1, read on the forward strand.
CAATAAAATCCCTGACCATGACCTTGAAATAATCCTGTAGAATATTTTTTTTATGATTTCTATATTCTGATCAGGCCTGTGTCTCCCTTTGAATGCAAAGGCTTCTAGTCTGTGAGCGCTTCATTCTTTACACTGCCATGGAGTTTATAGGGAAATACAACTTTCCTGAATACAATGGAAAAATATTTCTGTGGATAGATACTTTTTAATTTTTTAAACCTCTATCACAATCTAGACCCTAAGCGTTCCCATGTACTTACCTTTTTACTTATCCTTGTGGTTAAGCTACCACTGCTGAAGACTTTTCCAATACAAAGGTGGATATCAACCGTATGGTTTCCATAGCAACAGTTGAAATAACTTATTTCTTTACGTTTTGTGGAGTATGTGGAAATGTCCGCTCTTCACTCCTAAATCCTGGATCAGCTGTGCATTTGTCAAGAAGAACAAGATATGGGTTAGCTAGGAGTCTATTATTCGCTGGATGGTAAGGTTCTTCAGTGACATCTGCATTCACCTTTTCATAGCTCTCTTTTTTTTTTCTTATGACAGCAGGTTTTTTTTCCTTCTTGTGAGAATGCGCAAATTATTCACCACAATTATGTGCAGATAATGTATTGGTATGGAACATGAAAGAATCATCTGCAAGGTTTTGATAAGTCTCATTCAGAACAAAAATTGAAATGAAATTGAACATAAAAATTGCTTGCAAATTTAACAATTTATTGAGATCTATATGCATAATTTGAACATATCTTCTTTAGAGGTGAACTGCCACTTTAGCAGATTTAATGCAAAGTAATATTGGAGTTTTAATAACTGTAAGAAAGTGAATGTTTAACTTTATGGAAGCTGAGATCCTTGATTAAAGGTGATAGAACTAGCATGTTAGTTCCACACCTTCTCATGCTCAACCTTAAAACCATCACAGGTAGACAATAACCCAAAATGGATTTTTCACTTTTCACAAATTATACATCTTACAGTTTCGCAAACATAATAAACCTGAGCGAAATATCTCAGAAAGCCACCTTATTTGTACACCTTTGAGAGGGCCACCTTAACTTCCTTTTCACATGATTTGTATGATTATTGCTTCCCATTAACATATCTTTTCCCTTTCATTAAGTTACTGAGGACAGTTGGTTTATTATGGTAGCCTTTGTATGGTTGGGAAAGCAGACATATTTTGTAACATAAACTAATATCTAGTTTTAATTAATTTAATTTTGCTAAATGCTGTGAATATGACAGATTCATTTTAACATAAAGAGAGGCTTAGTCATGTAAATCCTTACAACATGATGTCAAATTGGATGTTCTTGTACATGTTTTTTTTTCACTAAACCATATTAAATAAGTGTATTTAGTTTACTAGCTTGGTAAAGGGTAAGAAACTGCATTTTAATATAATATTGCAATTCCTTGCCAGCATCCCCGATAGCAATAAAGATAGAAAAAAAAGAAAAATACATTCATATTTTTCCTTAGCTTTCTCATGTCTTATCCAGCAAGTAGCTTTTTCTCTGTAATGCTCACTTTGTATTTCCTAGAAATAATTATATAAGCTGAGAACCTTGGCTTCAGTGACACAAGCTGAAATTTCAGGATTAGTCTAGGTTGCCACAACATATTTTTATATTCTTTTTTATATTCTGTGGTTATGACCCTAGCGCTCTTGCGACACATTGCCAATGAAAGGTGATAAGCACTGTGAAGTGTAAATGCCTACCAATGTCTTGGAACAATGGCGTTACATAGGCTTACAGATAGATATGTTCCTATTCCGTATTCAGACGTTTCTGTGGGTACTTTGCAGGCTGTTAGATTTTGTTTGGAAAGAGGCAATGCCAAGATCTATTTAAAGAGAAATGGTTGCCACGAGAGCTTTTAGTACAATCAGTGTCAGGGAAGCTCCCCCCGTTGAAATTAACACGCATACGTTCTGCGCGCGCGCACACACACACGCACACGCACACACACACACACGTACGTTTTTGTTAGATCCTTCCTGAAACCTCACTGAGTTTATCACATTGCACGAGACATGTTTGGCTAAACACATTTTCCTACAAGCCAAACAGCGGGAGAGGTAAGCTAAGGATGGAGAATAAATATTCATGGAACAGAAATGTACCTTGTGCCATTTAATAGACCTAAGATGGGTTTTAATATGTATGCATTACCTATTAAAATCTGTAATCAACACTGCATTGGTTTCTTGCTTGTATGCATGTGCAATGCATGATTTATGAAAGACAAATATGCATACAGTAAACATTATCATTATAAAAGGGAGTTTGGTAAAACCATAGTGACCTCACTCAAGCTGGATACACACAGATGATGCACTGCATGGCATCGTTTGGCTTGCAATGTCAGGGGCACTGAGCGATCAGTGCTTAGTTAACTTGACTTTTAACCATGTCACATAGCCGTTTACTTGGTTTCTCATTTCCAAACATTGGCTTGATTAGTTAGACATCACATTGATTGCTTACTGCCATGGTCTATTGCATTTTCTGCTCATTATACAAGTAGAGCTGACTACCTCAGGACAAATTGTGAATGCCCCTTACGTTGCCTTAAGACAGGCCTGTCTCTACCTAAAATAAATAAATAAATAATTTTAAAAAAAAAAGCTATGAAAATTCAAATAAACTATCCATTATTATAACTGTATAAAAATAACAGATACGCTTTGTTTTCGATGAGTCTGCAAGTGTAATCACAATAAAATATCCATCTTTTACAGAATCAAACTATGTTTAATGAATGCGGCTCAAGAGAATGTTCTTTGTACATTTCTGTTTTTCACTATATAACTATTTGATTTATCCTCGGTATTCTAAGGTGTTGCTGTGACCAAGGACTATTTCTTATAACGCCTAAACAGTTGTTCTCTTTCTAGTGCATTCCTTGTCTTAACAGCACGTTGTGTCATGTATATTGTTTTTAATTATTGTAAAGACTTTGCTTTTAATGGCAGGAGTGAAGTCCTGGTTAGGAAATGCTCTGCATTGTCATCATTCTGATGGTTTTGAGTCCGACATACATTTTCTATGTGCAGAATGTGTAGAGCTGACATTGATTTATGCAACATTTACCCACCAAAGCGTATTAAGGGTTGCTGATAACACTACCAATGTACAAAAGATCATTGTTTGTAAATCCTATTTATCTTAACTTATTTACTCTGTGGATTTCATTATTCTAACTGTTGTAAAGTTAGCACTTGCAGAATATATCATTTAAATGTGTATTGTTTTTCTAATGGTCCAATTTACAGTAAGGGGAATATATAAAAAAACCAATGCTTGTTTTATAAATGTGGAAGGAGTAGAGCATACAACCAACATTTCAGGTGTCAAAATCAGATGTGAATAGAGGAGAGGAATGCTTGGGTCAGATGTGGGAATGGTCAGGGCAAGAACTGGCAATGGGCAAGGTCAGAGGCATGGTCATTTGCTCCACCTTAGACAAATGGCCTACTGGTAGCTGCAGCACATAGCGAGTGGCCCATCCGAGCTGCAGTGGAGGATGTGCTGAAATAGCATAGGCTTCCATTGATTTTATAACTCCAGAGGCTTCTCAGAGGAGAACTGGCCTCAACTGGCCCATGACCCCCAATACCCACAACAGCAATACAGCAAGACAGCTACATGGGACAGTTCTTGAAATTTGTGACAGGTGACAATCTGGAATTCAGCTATGTCTGATGTGCCACGTTTTGCCTACCCGTGGATTAGATTTGTATCGTTATGCAGTCATTACTTTTGAGTTTTTTGACCAGGCAGTCTCAGCACAGGAGGCGTATAAGCAGAAAAGGGGATTTGGAGTTTTGAAGTTAGAGTTGCTTCAGGCATCTCTGCATGCAAATTTAGTTCATTTTGCGTTATTCCAAATAGCATCAGGCAGTCTATACTCACTAATGTTTAAATGATCAACTCAAATATTTGCATTTCTATAAATGCGTAGTTATAATACTGTATGTACTACATGAAAATACACAAAGTATCCTTGGTGTTACATTCATTTGTAAAATGTCATACCATATTTTAGTACCATATCTATACTAGGACATCATCAGCCTTAATAGTCATCGACTAGAGACATAAATTCAGCAGAACTTAGAATGTGCAGATTCAGTATTGATTTCTAAACGAAATTATTTGATCTCAGCTGATGAATGATCTTGATGATCTTATTCCAAGAGTGAGTTGCAAGATCATTTTAGAATATTGTCATTTACCTTTAATGACAGATACCTGGAAATGACACCTGACACAACATTTTTTGTTATTTTGAGTTTGATTTAGTTTGGTTTTCAGTTGATTAGAGAATATAAAGAGGAAACCACAGGAAAGCCAAAATGTCCACCTGATAATTATTATGGGAAACTGAAATGACTTGGGCGATCAAAGAATGTTATACTGACTGATTACAGAATACAGTATCTTGTGCAGGGAAAATAATGTATTTTGTAATCAGTAGTGAAACAAGCAACCCCATAACACTTCTTGCAGTCTACACTTCATGTGAGTATTTCTTTGATGTTCTTACCCGGACTACCTGCAAGCAGCCAAACATCCAGACTTGAAAAAGCTACTGCTGAAAGTTTGGCAAAAAAATGAAAGGATGTAAGTATTGTGATTCTAAATGCATGTACAAGTCCAAATCTAAAAGACAGGACGGGGGTGTAAAATGGCAGAGCCAGTTGGTCCATGTTTTGTTGTCAGCTGCCAAATTCCTGGTTCTCATGGCATCAACCTCAGTGTTTTTAGAAGCTGTATAAATCGCTGGTGTAATTTTGAAAATAGATTTCCCTGGTTCCTCAAACAGACCAACACATCTTTTACTTAAAGCAGAAACAGCTCACGCAGAGCCCGAAAATTGACTTAAAACATAGTTACATCTCACAAAGGATACATCTGTATATCAGATGGAATGCATGGGTTTTTTTTACCCAGAGTCACTTCAAACCGTTAACAAAATTGCATTTTTTTCTCATGGTGAGAGATTCAATTCCAACTTGATCACTTATACTGGAGTAAAAAGAAAGAAACAAGACAAGTACTGACTTTTCTAGAAATATTAACCAGCTTTTGTTTTAATTGTATATGCGCTTTTCTTGTATATCTTGTCACAAATACAAATTATATGTTATATAAAATTCCGGCAAGGTACACAAGCATACCCTCACCACAACCTACATAGATTTGTTTTCTTTTAAGTAGCTTTTAATCTGAGACAGTGAGGGAATGTAAACATGCATGGCGTGGGCTTTTGACTATACGGAGGCAAGACCGAGGACTGATTAAGTTTTGAGTCTTATGGGTCTTATTTGCATCAACTTCTGACTTTCTTATATATGTTGCCTGGATCTTTTGATGTTGCTTGTAGACTAATTTAATTTCAAAGATTTATATTTTTTTCAAAATAATTTTCTCCCCAAATTACAGCCATTGCATTTTATTGGTGAGAAATGCTGCCTGCCTACGGCCATGGTTGCTGCCTTTAACATGAGTTTGGCAGAACCGCCAACTATCTGTGCAAGCACTTGGCTTCTGATGCATTTCCCTATCATATTTGACTTTTGTAATGAATGTGGTTGGGCCATCTCGCCCACAACACTGGCTATGGTATAGGAAAGGAGAAGAAGCTTCATTGTAAAATGACTGTTCCTTTGATTGGCCAGAAAGGCCAGAAAAATATTATTGACAATACTAACTGCAGCCGGGGAAAAAAACAAGGGGTCTTAAAAATGAATCTTTAACACAAATAATTAAATTTATAATTATCCATAAACTAAGGAATATAATTGTTTTGACCACAAATTAGTTTTAATAAAACATATTACAATGATAATTTTAGCCATATAAGGCTTGCATAGGTGTCTCCCCTTTATTTTCTATGAGGACTCTTAGACCGACTGCGGTCATAAGCATCTGCAGAATCTTCTTATATAGTTGCGCTACCCCTATATAGAACCTTCAAAGGTCTCACCCAGAAGATACACTATCTGTAAATGCAAATTGCCAGTGTATACATTTTGCCAGGATTTTGCAATAGGTAGGTTTTAAAAAAGTTTTTGCTTTATATGAAAATCCAACAATTATCATGTCCAGAGTACAACTCTGCTAGACTGCATTGCTAAACAAAATAGTAAATTCATCAGTTTGCACACTGCCAGCTTTACTGTTTTGCATTTGCTGACATTTGTTGATTTTTACAGGGAATTTTTCTTATCACTCTGTAAGTGTTACTGTTAACTGTGTCTTTCACTGCACCGATCAAAACCTTGTTCTAATGCCACAGATAAGAACGAAAGTAAAGGCCAGCATTCAGGGTATAGGTAAAGTGCAAGCTCATACAGTTTCCCCAAATATTGTAAAATTACTGAACAATATTCTTTTCTTACTGATTCCCACACTTGGGATATATGAGGATAGCTCTTATATTGTTCAGATAACTGGCTTACTTACAGAAATAGAGCCCTGGAGTTGTTATTCGAATTGACCTACACTGCTCTCAGTATATGCCTGAAAACATCTTTGTTCACGGTTGACTTCATCACACAGAAAGTGTACCTGAACCTAATAGCCGAGTTCCAAATTAACGTGTGCATTTTGCATTATATTCATTCATCTTCCTTGGCTTCCTTTGCAGAATATTCAGTTTAAAATGATTTCATTGGAGCACCAGTACAGTATCAGGAATGGAAAAAGTAATATTGTGCAAATGGATGTTTATTAAGTCATTTTTTTCTATTGGCAACAAAGAAACTGCAGAGTGTTTCTTAATTTTTGTTACCACCAAAAAGTAAAAATATTATTCAATAAGTAGTTTAAAATGTAATCAGCTATTGATGAAAGCTACTAAAGTAAGGTCCATATTACATTTTTATGTAAAGTTTCTACTACAACATTTTTTTAGCAAAGTTTAATGAAGACTTTCAGCCTGAATGCTTACACATTTCTACTTAAATAGCACAATGTAATCTGTACTCACAGACCTAAGGGTATAACAGATATAAAGAACCATGTCATCTTTTTCTTTCCATAAAAGTCAGACGCGGCAAAAAACAATACACACAAATAAGACATATCTTTGCAATTTAAATGCATTATACACAACTGCATTCAAATAATCAATCTGCTAATTTAGGGAGACATTTGATGGATTTATTGATTGTTGATCATATGAGCGAGTACAAAAGTGTTCCTACCATATAAATGGATTAGGGGTTTTCCTTTGATCTGTGGGACTCCTTCCAGAATAGAATAGGAGAGACTTATGTAAGTGTGATAAAATATTAAACTTTTTAAACTACTTTACATATATATATATATATATATATTATATATATATATATATAATCCATTTTTTTCTGTATTAATTCAAATAAATTGGTGAAGTAATGAAAGAAACCCCAAAAATGTAGAAACAGAAATTAAACAATAAATATTGAACAGCTATTACTGGGGATTTATGGCAATGTAGAAGTTCTATTGTTAAGATTGCATTTTGTAAACTTATATTATAGCATTATTATAATAGAAGATGTGTAGGTTCCTGGGGCCAATTTTGCATATTAAATGTTCCTTTTATTAGTCCTGCACAAATAAACATAGGTTTATTTCCATCAAGTAGATAGACCTTCAGGTTATTCCATACTGACCCAGCAAACCTCTGTAAAGTGAATGACAGAAAGGGTACAGTGAAATGTATTTTGTCAGAAAGAAAGAAGAAACAAACAACCATGCTGAAGGTGTCTTAAAATAAATTGCACCTACTTTTAGCATGCATAGCTTAGTAATACAATAATGAATCCTGGTGATGTTGAGCTAGACGTTTACACTGGCACTTAAACAAGTCAAATGTATCAACTTGTGTGAAGACTGACCAGTAAGGCTATTGCCACTTAAAATTGAGAAAAGAAAACATTATGAAAGTATGTTTCTACTAAATTATTTATCACAAGTTGTATTACCGTATTTGCTTGATTTTAAGACGATCCTGATTATAAGACGACCCCCCAAAATATGAATATTAAATTAGGAGGCAGAGTGGTGTATACAGGGTTAAAAGGCATTTCTGGAGGCAGAGTGGCTTTAAGGGGGTTAAAAGGCATTTCATAGAGCACTCTGCCTCCAGAAATGCCTTATGCCCCCCATTTAACACTCCCATCACCCAAACTTACTCGCGCTTCTGACTCCCGTTGTGTTGTCCGGGCAGCAGGTAGACGTCACCCTCCGACTGTCCAAGAGAATTCCCCACACCGGTGCTGCGGGGGATCTGGATTTTAGTCTCATAGTCAGACCTATTTGAGGTCTGATTATAAGACGACCCCGATATTTTTCAGATCATTTGCTCTGGAAAAAAACTTGTCTTATAATCGAGCAAATACGGTATTATGTGCCTATTTAAGTTTCTGGCTTAATCTAGAACATGAAGCTGTTTTATATTTGTTAATAAATTTGACAATGTTACTGTTCACCCCTGTTTGTCATCTGTTATGCTCATCATATTCAACAAGAAATCCGTTGTCACTAGAGCTTTAGAATAGTTCAACCTTTGGACTCCATATGTGACACACATGTATCTTTTTAACATGCTGGATGCAAAGTCATGGCGAGAGTGGCATTTTCCAGATTTATAATAGTGTAGAAAATTGTTATAAACTTTTAAAAAAGCAAAAATTAGTATGTCCTATTCACACTAACAAGGGAGTACCCCTAAAAACTAAACTCAAGTAGAATAGGAACCCTAGTAGGTTAAAACATAATGTTTAATACATATGACTAAAAAGAAAACAAAAATGGTTGAACTAAACGCAAACCAAAAAAGTAATTATATGGGTCTTGCAATCAACAGATCGCATTCTGGTAGACCTGCGGGGATAATTATAGAAAATTATAAAATTCTAACAATTTATAGCTCTTAGCTGGACCAGTTAGTCAGTCCTTTATCCCTTTAGCTCTATTAGACTTTTATACATTTTAATAAACAGGGTGCCATTTATTTTTAACTTTGTTGCATGACGTTGGATTTGTGGATGGAAATCATATTTTAGTTCTCTCCCAACAATCTCATCAAAGCCCACTTGGAACCAACTTCAAAGGTGCTGTGTTGAGTCTGGAAGGGATATGAACAAGTAGTTTAGCAGTTATAGTTTGTTCATTGTCATTTGTTCATTCTGATTGATTAAATAATCAACGCCTAATTATTGCAATTTTTAAAATGTCAATATTAAGAAAAATGACCTGAGTTGAATGAGTCAATATTTTCAACCATATATATTATTACTGTATTAATGGGCCATTCATGTATTGATCATTTTCATGAAAAAATATTAGTACTGTCTGCATGCCCTTTTATAGTGCTTCTCTGTAAACTAATTATATGGCTCAAGGCTCATGCAATTTTTGGCTGAGCACTTGAAACAAATGGAAATTAGACACTTCGCATTTCCCATGTGCCAAAGACAGCCTGTTGAGTACGGTTATCGGTTATAATCTGATGATGTCATAGTACGTCTCTTGTGTTGCATGTTGGTTAGGTTTAAGTGGGATGTTGAGTTGAAAATCATTCTATAGCCATTTGTTAGCAAATCTGGAATTGTGTGAACTGCATTGGTCATATATTTGTCTGGAATGCAGTTGAAGCTACCTTCTCATGTAGAGCTCCCAATACTATAAGCTATTATAAGTAGACTATACAATTGAAAAACAGTTCTCAAATGCTTTAAAGAACACCTGTTGCAAGTGCCCTGGTTGTTATTGATGACAGCATGTCATATTTCTTCTATCTTCTCTTCCATAGCAGATTAATAATAAGTAATGAAGGTTTGGTGTTGAAGGGGATGATTGAGTTCTGGGCAAAAAGGAGGCAACATTTGTTCAGACAAACCCTGTAACATATTGACTCTTATTTATGTTGTCATTCATGAATATAAGACTGGTGATCACAACTCGACTTACATTTAAATAACATGGTGGTTATGACAAAATGGTTCTGAGAAAGCATGCTTGGAGAGGAAAGTATCTTTTATCTTTTTACTTTTGTAATGATAGATTCAAATTATATGAAAGGAATATTGGTGCCAGAGAAGATACTCCAATGAAAATTGTCATACTTGATTACAGCTTGGACATTGATTCACTGAGTTATATAAAATTCTGAATAATTTGTATTTTTTTTTACATGATGTGATGTATCTAAAACTTATGACCAGTAACCATCTATAAGTATAATATGCCCAATAAAGCCATGTGGTGTATTCAGCTAAACCATGCACTCCTTCAAAGGCCGAATGCTGAATTTGGCGAGTCCCAAGCAGCAGAGAGACATCTAAAGTTCTATTAGTAAATCCAAGTTGCAGCTAAACCCTCAGTAGTGAAAACCCAAGATAATACATGTTAGATATTTATGTGTGAGTTATCTCAGAGTCAGTTGAGGTTTAGTGATTAAATCTTATAATTTGAGAGTCCCACAATATGAGCTTTTACTGCCGTTTCTGTTGCTTAGTATACAATGTATTTTGTTTTCTAAATTTTATGTGTTCTGTTTGAAAATTAATCTTAACAGCATAAACATATTTTAACAATAACGGTGAATAATTTGCAAGCATCGGAGTACATTTACATGATGTACTAATGGGCTAATGTTAAATTCATTTTCTTACTCCACATATAGGAAACATAAGGTAAACATCAGAAGTTATTTAATTTGAAATATAACGTCCTTTTCTCATTAAATAACCATTATATTAATTTACAGCTTAAGAGAAGTTAATGCTTTAAAGCAAGATTATATAATTTGCCTCGTGTCATTTTATATCTTTTAGGGAAAGAAACAAGACATTCCAAGAGAAGACCAAGGTCCAACAATCAAAAACCTGGATTTTTGGCCAAACCTCATAACTCTAATGGTCACTATTATTGATGAAGATAAGACCTCATACACACCAGTCTTAAATCAGTGAGTATATAAATGAAATGTATTATGAAACACTGTATTACTTACAGCCTAGTCAACGCATAAGTAGGGGGTAGATGGTACCAAAGATAAGAACATACAAGCTAGAAGTCACCCATTTTACTGTATAAAGAATACTCATTAGATGGAAAAGAACAGGTAGTAAATCTAGTAAATCTGTAAGACTATTTAAAAATTGTTGTTTGTAAGCCACAGAAGTTTTTCTGTGAAATAACACTGCGAAAAACTACTGCCACAAGTACCTAATTTTTTCAAGTTCTGTGCAAGAAACCAATGCTATCCCATTTCTTGAAATGGAAAGTCTTTGCTTTATATTTACAAAGTCATTATACTATAAACAGTGACCTGCTATGCATTTTACTCAATATCCTGGTCTACTTTGTTGTAGCGATTGATATCATGGTTTTGAGGAGTTTGTTCTTTAGGTGTTTCATCAAGGTAAAGATGCAGATTACCCATGTAGTCAGGGACATTTTTATGTAAGGCACTTCCCTAACCCAGTCTTAGGGCAGTGCCCTTAATCTTCCAAAATAAAAGTAGGAACAATTCCTTGCATTAACTTGTGGAGGGGTCTCCTACATGGTGACCGAGGAGTACAACCCTTTTTGAAAATGACAGACTGTATGCAGGAGACCAAACGAGTGGCTCAGGAAAGGAAGGAGATTTTGAAATGGACTTGCAGCAACCACCCACCAGCTTGACACCCTAGGTGGCTTCCAAAGCTACGTATATGTGGTTGCATCCATGCCTGCTGACCAGAGATGTGCACCCATAGTAGCGACTTCTACTATGCTGTAGGGGTAAATTGGGTAGCGTGTAGACACGCTTGTATAAAGTTCCAGATCCAATTTTAATCTTCAGTTCCTGTGTTATGCATACTATAGATTACTGAAACAGAAGTGGCAATTATTATTTATAATATGAAACTCAAATCTGTTATAGTTTCTAGTACTGTGTTGAATCAGGGAGGCCGGTAATAGTATCCAGGCTAGTATAAAAACTTCGATTATCTGCTACTTACTATGACTATATATACTATATCTTGTTATTGTTAAAGATGTTATGAAGGGTAATAAATAAAAAGCAGCAGAGCTATTCGGTGGCAGCTAGATACATTATGATACAATTCTGGTGTGCCAGTGGGAAGTATCTGGAAACATATGGGACCTGTAACTGCACTGTGGGCCACCTGGTGAGAGATTTCTCTTGTAGGCGGCTCATTGAGCAGCATCACGCTTTGGTGCAGATAGGCTGCCAACCCCAAAAACTGCTGCCGTAGTCCTTGATGGTCTAGGCTAGAATACATATCTGACTGCATCATCTCTCTGTGGTTATGGCTTTTGAAAGGCCAAAGTCAGATTGTAATGGAGAAATATATGATACATTTTAATACAGTGACTTCCTATCACACTAGTCATACTTGCTTTTACATCTCTGCAGAAGGAGCTAGAGAATTTATATTATCAGGTAAAGCTGTTGTCTCTGGAAGGCTGATGAATAGACATTATAAACTAACAGTACATTTAATTGCATCCATGTAAGTCTACCATATAAAATAGTCCGTATGAAATTATGTTGTTTGGATCCCTGCATTACTTTGGTGTCAGTTGTAAAATCTATATAAGTCGGTGTGTTTAGAATTTATAGATAAATAGATGGGTAGAGAGCACTGTTCTTTCGAAGGCGAGGACCCAGAAAAAAGTAAACAAAAGCCGCCCACCGCTAGACTGCATCAAGCGCAGTTCTGCAAAATGCTAGGTTTCAAATTATTGTCTTGGTTACTTTTGTTAACCAAGCAGAAAACCAGTTTGAAATATCTAAGGAGCCCAAGGCTGCTCTAAACCCACATGCTTATTGCTAGTAAAATATTTAAAATAATCTACAGCCTTCGCTGCTTCAGAATGAAACATTGAAACCTAAAAAGATAAAAGAAAGATGTCAGATTCTGTGACACTGCCATTCTTCATCCTAATGAGCAGTGAAAGTGGAATTGTGTGGCTTTCTCTGCAGGATGCCTTTGTGCTTGCCGATGCCGCATTCTGTAATAATGTCTGTTTGCAAACTCAGGTAATCATTAGCGTATGATTGCCGCTCCATACTATTGTGTTTTACCGCAATACCATTCTGAAATAAGTTTGCCGTTTATTAGGAGCACTAGCTGCCTGGCTTCTTGCCTTATATTGCTGCTTGCAGACTTTTCTGAGTTTCCGGTGCTAACTCAGACAACCCTTAGGCATCAAAGGAGTGAACGGTGCATTGATTTTACTTTCAGAGATTTATATGTTCCTGTACTCGGGTTATCGGAAGCTTAAGTAGCAAATGCTAAGGTTAAGTTGTATCTTATGGAACAGAAAGGGTGTGAAAAATAGTAACAATTCAATGAATTCAAGTGACCCTAACTATAATAATAAAAAAAAAACATTTAAAAAAAAGTAAATTTGAAAATATGGTGTATATATACACATATATATATATATATATATATATATATATATATATATATATATATATATATAGGTTCTCCACGTATCTTGTGAATAGGAATCAGTGATTGTGTAAATTATTTTATCATGAATTTCAAGAAAAACGAAACCTAGAATGTACTAAAGGGTGTTCTAAAACATGGATTTAGATTTGCATTTGAAAAATAGCAAGTGGTGGAAAATGTTGACAGATTGCATCATTCCATATAATATGGCAATAAACAGCTTTTTTTTAGTTATGGCAGCGGAATTGTTATTTTCAATTTACCCCCTAAGTTTTTAATATGGCATGGAGGAGGGAGTTCTTATGAAATGGTTCTTACAAACATACGAAATGCCAGAACAGAATTTACTTTTAAGTACTTTTAATAATCTCCTTCCTGGTGTAAAATATATGGATGATATTTTCTGTACAACTTAATTGACAAGCTTTATGTAGACAATCGGGACTTAAAAGAAAACCATTCTAGTTGCAGTATTGTAGCTGTATATCATTCTCACCAAATGGGATTTGTTTTAGAGCAGGGACATAAAGCCAAACATCTCAGTTGTACAGACAGGTATAAAAGTGTTAACAGGTCATGATATGAGTAGCTTAAAACTGCATTTTGTGGTTTATTGCAAAAGTGGAAAAAATCTAATTAAACGATAAAAACACAGTGGCCACAAGTACAGTTAGCCATAAGACAACGAAGAAAACACGCATTACTAAACCTAAAGATATAACAGCACTGTAACAGAAGTACCTAAGATGTTTTATTAATGGGCCAAAGCCCTTTTGTGACTAACATTTAAAAGTACTCTATGGGGAATGTTTTTCAATATTTCTTTCCAAATTTAAAAGCATTTTGTCAAATATTTTCTACCCAGAATAGACAGCACATGCAGCATGATGCCCATGGCTGGGAGCTCTCCAGGTATGGTCAGGAGCCTTTGATATGGTAGAAGGTAAAACATTTTTTGGCCTTCTGCTACCTGGATTTTAGGGATCTGGTGGTCTTGATGGTTCTGCTGTTGTTATGACAAAGGTGTTCCATGAAAAAAGTAAAGGCCATTGGTATGAGTATAATAGGAGCCCTATGACATGACAGATATGCAGCAGTGGCTATGCGTGCCAGCATGTTTTCAGTGTCACATGAAATAGTTGGCAAAGAATAATTTATTCCAGTTAAATAGATTTATTTCCATTGTTTTGAGGACTTAAAATGATATATAGCAGGAGTAAAAATGTATATAATTTTTTTTTGTAACGTATTATATAGAAGGATGACATGGATAGCATTAGCTGTTACAGAGTATGGTGCAGTAAATGAAATCACTGAGATTCCCCCCAGGTCAGTATAATGTATGTAAACTACGCCTGGATGAGTTTTAGGCTTCTCTTCCTTAATATACGCTATACACATTTAAAAAATAATGAAACTAGTAAAAAGTTTGTAAATGGATCTACATAAAATGTCACTAAACAAAAAACTTATTTGCTTAATTGGTTGAAACAAAAACCTCTGAGTTCACAGAAAAGCTTTTGAAGCAATACCCTGAGATTACTTAGCCTAATGTGCTGATATAGTAACATTTCTATTAAATATATTTCTGGTTCTACCAATTGGGGATTTCTGTTGTATACGAGTTTATGAAAGTTGTGTTTAAAAGTTATTTTTGTACGATCGAATGAACATTGAAAGACGTGCATTATGTACTACATTGTTAGAACACACATGAGCACCAACTATAGGGGAGGTATATTGAGTGATTCTGGTGACAATATTTGAACATTGATCTTATCACCATAGCAACCAATGAAATGCCCACTAATCACTACGGTGACAACTTTGTACCATAATGGCATTTTATACGTAACACACCAAATGAGCAATCGATATCTGCTGGCCAAATCATTATTTCTTTTTTTTTGCTTGTTTTTTTGTGGGATATCCTATTATGTTCTTATCATCATTGTTAACAAACCAAGGTTGAATTTTTGCACAAGAAATACATAATAGATTATAAACTCTCAAGGGCAAAGCCTTCTCCTCAGTCTGTTCCATTTCATATGACACCATTTTTCAAGTTACTGTTAGTTTTCAATCTGGAGAGTTCCCAGGTATGCTGATTACAGTATTTTTTTAAATAATAATAAATATTTATTCAATTGAATGCTTGAAAGTTAAAGTAGTATGGAAAAGTTTGCCAAGCAAGTTACATCAATTATTATAAACAATATGTATTGGCTAGTGCTCCACTTTAATTAGAACACGGCAGGGTGGGTACACTGCCCCGTAGCTCCTGGAGGGCTCCAAGTAAGAAAAGTCAGAACTCCTCCCTGGACCCTTTTTGTAATAGTACTACAGTTACAGATGTAGCCTATTTTAGTGACAGTATTTTTGATTTTGCCAAGTATTGGCATGTATTGTTGGGCAGGCTAGATGGGCCGAATGGTTCTTATCTGCCGTCACTTTCTATGTTTCTACGTCATGTTTTAAGGGCATTGTTTTCAATAATGTGTGCAAATTGTATGGCCTCTATATCATAAGGCCATTAGATTGGGCTTACCCAAGGCCACACCTGTCACGCTTAGCCTGCTAGAACTTTATATAACAACACGAAAAGGCTACAATTTGAAAAAATAAAAACCTACCATTCGACTGTAAAACAGTAAATTGCATAATTAGTTTGAAAATGCTTTTGGCATAGACTTTAAGTTCTAGTTATTACATCTGCTTGAGAACAGAGCTGCACGTCATGATGATAAATGCAGTTAGGATGCATTGTTGTGATGTGAGAATTAGAGTATATTTTTAAAGTACTCTTTATGCAGCCTTTAGCCAACAGATAAAATAGAATAGTCATGGTGTTGAAAGCTATTATTCCAGACATATCACTGAGCATGTTGCTCCATTTGCTTTCTTCATATCAAATGCAACACAGGCACTATCACTTTCAGAATGAATTGTGCAGAAAAGCTAATTATGCATACTAAAGGACGTAGAACCATTCATTGTGTTCATCTTTTTATATGTGAAATTTGGACATCCTTTACTTGCAAATAATGTGTTGTTTGCATGTATGTATTTAATATTTAATATGGACATTAGTCATTATATATATATATATGTGTGTGTATATATATATATATAAATAAATATGTGGTCCCTAGTGAGTGGCAAGCAATGACTGCATCATGCAGTGTATGTTACGCCGACGTTATGCATGTGTTAGTGGTCTCATGGACCCCACACAACCATCAAGGTATATATATATACATACATACATATAGGATCTCACAAAAGCGAGAACACCCTTCACATTTTTGTAAATATTTTATCTTTATACAATACTGAAGAAATGACACTCTGCTGCAATGTAAAGTAGTGAGTGTACAGCCTGTATAACAGTGTAAATTTGCTGTCCCCTCTACATAACTCAACACACAGCCATTAATGTCTACACCTTGGCAACAAAAGTGACTACACCCCTAAGTGGAAATGTCCAAATTGGGCCCACAGTGTCAATATTTTGTGAGGCCACCATTATTTTCCAGCACTGCCTTAACCCTCTTAGGCATGAAGATCACCAGAGCTTCACAGGTTGCCACTGGAGTCCTCTTCCACTCCTCCATGACGACATCATGAGGAGGGTCTTCTGAACTCTCAGCCACTCAGAGACCTCTTTCACTCAGAATTCTCATTTTGAGACAATGCATTGTCCCGGATTGAGCCTACTCGTGATCCAAGACTTAAAGTCCCGGGACATGTGGTCACCCTAAGTTCCCCTTGAATTAGTTGTACTTCAGACAGCAAAGTTCTGCAGTGATCCCAGCCTTCAGAGACCCATGCCGATATTCATAATTATAACTTGAAACAAAAAAGGAGGGATTCCTTGTTCTTTGAGTCATCCAAAAGAGTACTCTGTAAAGCCCTTCCTTTTATGGCCTCCCATGATTCCTGTTCAAAAGCCCCCAATTCCAATGCCACTAAAGTCTCTTGCCCAATCCACACTAACCTGAACCTTGGACTATGAGCATATAAATGATATCCCATGTCTGATCAAGCAGCCCTTTCATCAATATGAAATCATGTGTTGCCATGTAAAAGTTAGAACCCAAGCATCCTCACCCTGAACCCGTAAATTCCCACGTAATGAAACCGACCTCTTGACTTTAGTTTCTGGGCTGCTACACAGATCTGCTCTCAATCCTCTGCCACAATGAATTTACCTGAAAATTCTTTAGGGTACAGTTGTCAGCCCAGCCTGCCAGAACTTTACCTCTGTATATAATACTGTGCACTAATACATACAGTAAGTTTATTAAAACCTATTTGGAAGGCAATTTTCCACTGACTCCTGCGCTATAGCTAGTAACTGGCTCTGTATACTTAATGACCATTCTGTGCGGTCATGCAGCCCTTGTGTTGATGCTTAATTCTAGGGCTGTTCTCACTATTAAAATCATAAAGGACATCTTAGGGTCAGTATAATACACAGTATGATGCTTCAACTATCTTCGGAGTTCTGCATAATTTGCAGAATGATTGAGCATCAAATAAAATTCTCTGTTTCAAGCAGGTGCTAATTTGCATACAACTCTTTGTTTTTGATGGTTGCATTCTTCTAATCAAGCTATCCATGTCGCTGACTTTGCATATTTTACAAGTCCTCCTTAATGAATCTTTCTACAGTGTATGCTTCAGAATACTAAAATACTATTGAAACAGAAACTTAGCACCTAATGTTGAGAATAACTTATTCCATACACTTCTAGGTACACTCAAGTAATGAAGTTAGATGAAAAGCCTATAACTAATGTATAGACTAGATTAAATAGTGAGTAGTTACTTGTTTATTTTGTATTGAAAAACACTTAAGGAATGTTCAGAGTAAGAAGTATAAATTAATTTACTGCAGTAGAGATTCCTGTTGAGGCCATCTGCATTGGGCTGCCTTCCTTAGTAGTAAACTTGAAGCTGGTGAACCCAACGGCTAAGGCGAAACTTTGGTATTGTATGTATAGGCACAGGGACGTAACTAGCAACCACAGGGCCCTGGTGCAAAAATTGCCCTATGGCCCCCAATTTCACAACTTGTCTATGCCTTCTTTGTCCCTTGCCCCCCTTTCAACATACACTCTGGCACACATATGTAAAACTCACAAATTATACACACTTACGTGTTACTAAAAACACGTACATATTCATTCTAAAACACTCCATTTCTATCACGCCTGACACGTGAGCCAGAGAACTGGTAGTTCCTATTAGCAAAAGGCTACTCACACACACAGAGTCCGAGCGAGTTACAAAAGGAAAATCCAAAAACCGAAGTCAGGTCACAAGCAAATGGTCGGGGCAGGCTGCAAGGTACACTGGTCAAAAATCACAACAGGTGGTCTGGTACACTACTAGATAGGGGTAGAAACGCTTGGGTATAGGGGCAAAGTCCAGCTGATACCTCAGTACTAACTACTGGGTAAATGGGCTTTTATATTTTGAATTTGGCGTCAAAATGACGTCACGCTGAGAGACACGTTGTCATAGCAACGTGTACATGACTCCTTCGCTAGGGGACGCGTCTCCATAACAACCTCCGTCCTCCTCCCTGCTGGCCTCTGCCTGCAGCGGAGGGGGCGTGCCTGCATGTAGCCTCTGCTCGCTTCACTTACACATACATGCTCACACACAAATATGAGCACATACATGCTCACACATAAACACACACACACATCCTTGCTCACACACTTACAGATCCATGCTGACACACACAATTACACATCCATGCTGACACACACACAATTACACATCTATGCACACACACAAACACAACAATCACACATTCATACTCTTATACAAACACAAAATTACACATCCATGCTCACACACACAATTACATATCCATGCTCACCTACACATGCACAAAGTTACACATCCATCCAAATGTGAGCGCTGTGAGTCTTGTAGTTACACCAGGAAGGCACTCGTACTGTCTTTGAATGTGTGTGTTGAGTTCAACACAACCTACCTATTAGATATAGTATAACTAATTTAATGAACAGTGATTCCCCTGAAACAGCTACACATTCAAACTAGAGATTACTTTATAGCAAACACATTTCTCCTTATATGGTCCAAAAGTATAGGTTATTTTTGCAAAGCATCTTGCTAAGTTTGAAACTTACTAAAACATGTTAAGACATATTGGTGCAGGAGAACAGGGACTTAAGTGTTCCTGTAAGATGATAACCTATGAAGGGGTTAAGGTAGAATGAGATTTTTGTAAATCTAAGTGAAGATCCATGACAATTAATTATGTGCAGAGTAGCCAATTCATAGGACAAGCACAGTTCTATTATTTCATTGATGGTCTTGAAATTTTACAGCATTATTGAATATGAACATGTTTTCTCATTATATATTCATATTCAGTATGTTCATGCATTATAAAAGGTGCACTGTAAAATATCTGTGTAGTCTTTTGTAGACTTATACATTCAAATTTGTACAAATTTAAATTTTAACGATATTTGTAAGTTTCGCTACATTATACAAATCTTTGAAAATGAGGAGGGACCCCCAAGAAAACAAATGAAAACAAAACTGTGGTTACATGCTTGGTTAATGAACAATGGTGTAGTGGTGGGGCACAGAGGTTTATTCACTAATACAGGAGTTAACAATTAAGTTCCCATGAGAACTGTGGCTGAAGGAACCATATATATATATTACCAAGTGATTTTTGTTTGCAAGTGGTTGTCTGACAGAGCAAAATCCTTGGTTAAATGAAGTACATTTCTTATAAATGGCTGGTGATTGAGCAATGCACATCAATGATTGAGATTCTGGCAGCAGAAATTTGCCAGGCTTGGCTGGTTGTAACACATAATCATAACTTTCTTGTAAAATATTTTGGAAATGCATAGTTTAGTGAATAAAACCCAGAGTGATACATTAAACCATCATGTTTATGGTACATCAGACTTAAGCGTGAACCACATTAAACAGTTTGCAAGCTTAGTCGATTTGTGGGCCATTAGACTGTAACGGGTTCACCAAGAGAGCTGTAGTCTCTTCCAGAGATCACCCACATGTATCCTCCTGTTGTCCCCGGAATCACTTCCAGCACCAGCCAGCATGCGCACCTTGGAACCCTGCCATATATGCCCACTACGTAGACACAACTACCTTCAACTGAGTACAGCAGGAATGAACATTTTATTGAACAGAATATAGCATATTTATACACAGAAACATCAAGACAACAACCAGGTTTTAAACAACAAAACAAAATGGCTCAATCACATCAGTACATATTTGAACTATATCACACAAGATTAACAAGACTTAACTAGAGCAATTTAAAAACTAACTTAAGGTGCAGGAAAACAATGACTATGGAAGGGGCCTCATGAGCAGATAGTCTTTGTACATTTCAACGTGCATTTTTACAAGTGCCCCCCACAGGAGGAACCATGGCCAAAATGTCCAGGCAGAATGTGGGCAAGTGCCCATGAGACTGCAAATCTCGGGGAGGGGGGTTATGTCTGGCCGAGCAATGTAGTTCCATTACAGAGACCATGTTCAGAAATACCTTGTGCAAATTCAAACAATTAGATTTCTTCTGACACTTACATGACCAGTTTCAGGAGCAGTAGTAGGTTTGTTAGTATCTCCAACCTTGAGTCCAGTTGTGACAATGAGATACGTTTTCCAATGACATCCCTACGGTCAAGTAAATATATTTGTAAAGTTACAGCTGTATCTGGAAGAAAGGTTTCTTTTTTTGGTTTGTTTTTTTAAAAAATGATTTGGTGGGAAAAAAGACTAAATATGTAATGTGTTTTAATGTGGAATCAAGCAATGGTAATATTTGCAACACCAATAAAATGAATATCTTAATGCCAAAACTATTACTTTCAATTTGTATTATTTTTACAGAGTCCAATTTTAACATTATTACATATGATTTAAGGTTTATATCTTGAGGTAATAGCATATGTATTGATTTTTTTGGATAATACTCTTTAATGAACAGGATGTAATAAGACTTTACAACAAGTGGAGATGGCTGTGAAATTTATGGAGAGAAATTGGTATTGAAACCTCTAAAAATAAAGTAAGAAATTAAACAGTTACTGGGAAAGATAATAATTTTCATTGTGCTCTTATTACTAAGTAAAATATCTGAATGTGTTTTACAAAATGTTGGCCTATATCACTTGAGAATGAGTGATTTTAAAAAGGTTGGATTTTAATAATAATTTGATATGCAGTTAACTGGCTTTTGCTTATTCTACTAATCCATTGGACCATAAATTCCGCTGGTGCAAATCCTTCCTGACTATCATTTTCTAACTTGTCGTATACATAGGATTAGGAGGAATACTGTTGAACGCTTCTCTGCCATTTACTGGATTGAATGTACAGAAAAAAAAAAAATTATTATTAAAATAGTTCACCTGATTTATTCTAAAATGATTTAAAGGTCAGTAACAGAACACAACCCTACTTTTTACACAAAGGCAAAGAGGTATTCTCATGATTATTTATAAGCTTTCCAAGGTACAGTACACACAATCTGAAGTATCACAGTTTTAGCTGTAAATTCATTACAGCTGCCATCTGTCACTGCAAGGAACTGGGCAATGCCTGTATCAGTCATTTCTTTTAACATAATGCCTTGAGCCCAGCTGACAAAGGTGATCAATAAATGATGTGAAAGTAGGGAACATTTGTACAAATGCCATTACTTTTCAAGTCACCAAATGCTATTGTGTAAAGTTTCACAATATACCTGCTATCAAGCACAGAACAGAATCTGAGCTAACTCGTCCATCATAGCTCTCTCTCTCTCTTTTGACCAGCAGTTCAAAAGATCCACGATGAATATTAAATTTTATATACTTAGTATTTTGTACATAAAGTAAAAAAAAATGGGCTATATTCCAGGGGGGTCCAAGTTTTTTCTGCAGTGGGCCACTTTCATCAGAATTGTATTTCGTGGCCTTAATAAAAATATGCAGATTAAAATAAAGTAAATCACACAAAACCTTTACTTTTTCCTTTCACTGATTTCTGGGCCGAGAAAGTTTTGTGACTACAAATTCAGGATTCAGGATAATTAAAAATGAAATAGTTCTATTTATTCTAGGGATGCACCGAAATTAAAATTCTGGACCAAAACATTCACGGTTCACTTAGCCAAAACCAAAAATGACCCCCACCTTTAAAAATAATTATAAAACCTCACATTTTTAATAAAAGTAGGTAACACACCACAATTGGACAAAAAAATTAGCAATATGACTTGGCATGATAGGAGTGTGATTGCTAACAGCAATCACACTCCTATCATACCCAGGCAACCAGTAAATGCTGGTACCAAGGCATGATGGGACTGTGCTTGCTGTTAGCAACACTCCTATCATGCCAAGTCAGCCAGTACATGCTGGTACAGGGTGCCTGTATGTGGTGTGCAGACCCCATATTGCTGGCAGCATCAATACACAAGGGGGGCAGCTAGCTAG
Organism: Spea multiplicata; assembly: GCA_009364415.1. Taxonomy (NCBI): domain Eukaryota; kingdom Metazoa; phylum Chordata; class Amphibia; order Anura; family Pelobatidae; genus Spea; species Spea multiplicata. Next base: position 32,374 of record VKOC01017327.1, read on the forward strand.
GTTTCAGCATGTACTGGCAGACTTGGCATGATAGGAGTGTGATTGCTAACCCATCATGCCTAGGTTCCACTTACACATCCAACCAGTAAATGCTGGAATGTAGACATGATGGGACTGTGATTGTTGTTAGCAATTACATTCCTATCATGCCAAGTCAGCCAGTATATGCTGGTACAGGGTGACTGTATACTGCTGGCAGCATCAATACACAAGGGGGCAGTTAGCCAGGTTTCAGCATGTGCTGGCTGACAGCAATCACTGTCCCATCATGCCTAGGTTCCAGCACTTACACATCCATGCTATCACGCACACACTCATTCATTCATATACTCATTCATTCACACATACTCATTCATAATACCCCTGCATCTTGGCCATGTAGTATTCCCTACATTTAACCAAAAGAATCAAGTTCCTATAGAACTAAAATGTTTTAACCCAGATCAGCTCATTAGCTATGTCAGACCTGGCACATGGTAAATCCCTCGCTGTCCAGCAATGTTCAACCAAGGGCGCTTAAGATGATATTGAGACAATATGAATTTTAGCTACCTAACACCATTTGTAGTCCACCTTTTCAGTTTCTTCTGTCTGCATTTAGCTTATGTTTAAACTAGAAATATAATTAATCATTTAAAAAAAAATTCCTTTCTAGATAGTATCTTACAGATCATAAAATCATAACAATAATCTTAGATTGTTTATCATAATTTGTGGTTAACATCTTCTTTCACCCGGAGATATTGTACAGTAAAATGATAGGTTCTTACCATAATGTTGGTAGAAAGTATGAGTTTGTTTGACCAAGATAAAGCAACTAGCTGCTTCCTCTCCATACTGTATTGTTATTGCAAATTGTTCTAATAATGAAACTGATTATGAAATTAATGAGTTGTGGAAGGTTTGAGTAACCTATGAATGTGTATAATTAAATGTGGACATTGAGACACCTATACTGAGAGGTCTTGTGAGAGGTGGGGAGGGGTAGGCTGGTGCCAGAAATGAAAGGGGTCCCCCTGGAAATGAGTGACACCAGAGGCATACCCACCCGCCAACCTTAACCAAGGCCCACATGGGAGCTGCAGTCGAGGTCTATGCAACAACACAAACCTCCATTGATTTTACAGCTCCCAAGGCCAGTCAGGCGAGATCAGAAGAATCTCCCTTTGAATGTCATTTCACAAATGTAGCTATGTAATACGGGGTAAACTCACTCCTTTGTAAAATCATAAAAGCTAAAATGTTAGACTATCGGGTAAATTCCTGCATTGATCAAAACATCCCCCTCAATTGATTTATAGTTCAATATGATACCATTGGAATATTGCCATGCAGAAAATCAGGATGTATGGGCCAGATTTTCAGATACCTTCTTGAACAATATCCTTTGGAATATGCTGTTCTTAATGATTTCACAACATCACTGGGCAGGATGGCCACCTCTTTGTTTAATAGGTCAATATTATTTCCACAAGATTAGACCGCTTTTGTAAGTGGCTGAAATAAGCTGGTTTGAGACAAACATATTTCTGGGTATATATAGGCACAGAAGGATTAACCACAAGGAAAAGGCTTCCACCTACAGCCCATGTCCTAGGCTACAACAAGTATTTTATTTCCATCCCTAAAAACAGCAGCCCCATGGTTGCGTGAGTTTATATGAGGAGACCCTCGTTATTGTCAGTTAAGTAATAACCACAGACCTCTTGTATCATGAATTAAACAAAAAATCTTAGATATTGCTACTGGTTTTGCTTGGTAAGTGTTTATTAGAAATGTACTGTCTGAAGCCTTTGCCTGAGGTCATTTTGCTGAATTTGTGACTGAACTTAAAAGAACAGTATCATTCCATGTTTGTCTTTGATCTCTTATGTTAATTAAACATCATATTCCCTTGTGTTGCCCTTAAAAAAAATGTTTATTTAGATGTATGGGTTTCAAACGATAAGTGTCTCTGTCGGCATTTCATAAGATGACCATACATGATTTGCTAAAACAATGTACTTAATATAAATTTCCACTAAGAGCTGGTCATGCTTGACATACTTACCATTAAAAACAAAATAACTCTCTGTAATTGCCCTGTAGACATTCACTTACCTGCCTACATTGTTTTACAGTGCGTTTGTTATTTTGTGATCTGTTGATAACCATTTTAATTTGGGTACTAGCAGGAGAACAATGTATTTTATTTTCACACTTTAGTGAAGAAACATATTTTCTTTTTATTATTGAACCTTAGACTTTAGAACACTGATTTCCTCATACCCACCAAGATCCAAGAGAGAGGGACTTTCAGGGAGAAAACATATCAGGGATTTATGTCCCAAAAGTTACTGTTTCTCCAAAATTGTGTGCATTGTGTATTTACAATGTGGTATTTAATATACTGAATTCCAAATTCTTATACTTTATTAAAATTTAAATACACTCTTACCCCATTAGCCTTAGCAGTACTATTCTGCTTTCTGACACTTATCAGTACCTGCTTTATTGTTTAATGAAATGTTTCAACCACTGGTCTGTCAGGAACTGGGTCCATACAGACGACTGTAATGACCCAGGGTGCCCAAAGATCGAGTTCAGGGGTTTGGTATGCAGTAGCGAAGTCACAGGACAGGGCCTGGTGCAGGGCGACTGAGCATCTAGGGTTGTGCAGCCACATACCAGTGCCCTGATACAGCAGCGCATATAGTCCAGAATGAAGCAAAGGTAAATCCTGCAGGCACCCTGGAACAGGCATGAGACATAGCACAAGACTCATATGCGGGATGCTGCAGGCTGGGAGTGTGGAAGCTAAGCAGAGTAATAGCTGAAACATAGCGAGCAAGGGATAAGGAGACCAGGCAAGAAACATAACAGACAAGATATATATGATACAGGGCACTACATGGAACAAGACAAGGAATACTCAAGATCAGACAAGATCAAGACAGGACACCCCTCTACCGGGGTTACAAGACAGGACACCCCTCTACCGGGGACACAGGACAGGTCAGGACACCCCACAGGTTACATCACAGACTGACACACATAAATACAGAAACTAGCCTTGGACTATATGGTAACTATTGGAGATTCTATCACATCTTATGGCCATAGTATGCTTAGCCCACCACTACGCCAAAGTACTCCAATGACGGTGGGTCCTAACGCTAAAGCCAGCTTACAGAGGTACGAAACAAACCAAACATGAAATCCAAACACATAGCAATGAGACATACCTGTAGACTGCAGACTGAGACAAACATAACGGGTGGGGCACACCTATGAAGGAAACAGAGGTGAAGCAAAGAGCTGAACTAGTAGCAAGGAATGGAAGATCAGAACAGAGCATACTGATATCCAGGAATGGATTAAAGCAAAACAGAGAAACTGAAGCAAGATTGGGATATGCAGCTTCACAGCCTCGGTAGAACATGACATGGTCTTTGCCTTTGTGTGGAATATATCCATGCAGAAGATTTCAATCTTAACTGATAGCACACTAATTGAAACATTTTTACTTCTTTTTACTCCTGCCAATGTTTGTCTATAAAGATGGCTGCCCATGTGCTTGATTTTATCCACCTGTTAGCAATGGGTGTTGCTAAAACACCTAAAGTCAATAATTAGAAAAATAATTTGAATTTTTTTTTTAAATGAAGCCACTTAAAAAATGCTTCATACATTTTATGAAACCCAGGTTGTTTTAAGGCATTACACATATGTATGACCTATTACTCAATTGACCCTCCTCAGGGGAGAGCTAGTATTATTTGGCAGTTTACTGACAGTCTCAAAAATAATTAATATTAAAGTACTTTGTGAGTACTTTGGTATGCATTATTTAAGCTCTTAGTAATAATACTGTTTTTCATTTGTAGCACACTTCGTAAAAATGGCTGTTTTAACATTTTTGCAGTATTGCTGTTTAGCTGTACCCGAAAAAAAAGTGTTTTTTTCAGGCCAATAACTGATTTCTTTAGATGTTATTCTGATTATATCATCCAATTTATTATATGTCCTATTTGGGATAGCTTTGAAGTCAGCCAATTCAATTTACCCCATGAAACCATATGTTTTTGGAAACAAGACAACAAGGGTATCTCAAGTGCTGGTATTTTAACTCTTTCCATGCACTAATTTTACCACCAGCCTTTGTTGAAATTTGTGGTAGTAATTTTATTTCCATACACATTATACTTTAGGTGTGAATTTACAGCTCCTAGTATATGTCACTGCCAAACACCATCCCTATATGTGTTCAACATCATCTTCTGAGTACATTGGTACTACCCATACATACGTTTTTAGGGTTGTTTGCGGCTAAAAAGCTACATCTGGGACATGAGCAATTCAGTTTTTCTACTTGGAATTTTGACATATGTTTATCCAACCTCCAAGTCCTGTTCGAGACATCTTTGGACCCAGCCAATTTAACTTACTCCATAACTTAAATCATATATGTTTGGAAACTAGACACCCCAGGGTATTTCAAATTCTGGTATTTCATTCTTCTCATGCACTCATTTTACCACCAGTAATTATCAAAATTTGTGGCAGTATTTTTTTTCCTTCTTTTTCAAATTGTACTTCAGGCATTGAGTTATAGCTCATGTCATATGTTGCAGCCAAACAAAACCCCAAATGTGTTTAACATTATCTCCTGAGTACATTGATACCACCCATTCATAGGATTGTCGGGTTGTTTGGGGGCTAAAAGGCCACATTTGGGCTCCATTGACTTGCATGGCTGAAAGTGTTTGCTTTTTTCATGGGCACCACCATCTTGTGAATGGAAGCGCTTCCCACGCATGTGCACGTGTGAGGCTAGTTAGGGTTAACTCCAACATTCAAGAGACAGTGCTGAAATAGAGTATATCAAATGAAACCAAACACATCTCACGCTCAGAAAATTGCTGGAGGGCGAGCAAATGCATATTCTGCCGAATATACCCATGCATTTGCAAGGACCACAGCATGTAAATTCCGAAGAAGAAAATCTATTATATTAACGTTTATATTGGGGATTTTATTTATCTCTGTTCCGAGTTCATTTCTTTATTGTAATTTTTTACTGCCCCTTTAAACAAAATTCAATCGCTTTTCATAGTCAGTCTTTTGAGAACAGGATTCCAGTGTTATAATTAGATGATGAAAGAACCTTCTTGTTTTTAAATCAAAATAAGTTTATTGACCTAAAGTCTTGCATTTTAAGTGTCTCTGAATTTATTGAGCAGGATGATCAAAAAATATTTCAGTATCAAAAATCCTATTCTACAATGTTAGCTGAGCCATGCTGAGAAAAGAACCAAATATTGATGGTAAACATGTCTTGCTGTGAATATGTTTTCTGCTAAGCCCACATGCACCCGCTACATTAATTAACTAGGCACATACTGCAAAATTTTCTATTTCTATTTTCAGTTTGGCTTGCTGAGCTCATCTGACCATGTTTATTCTTATCCATTAATTTGCAAAGCAAGTAAAGATTTGTGCAAATAATCAAACCAATCGGAGAAGACACATAGTAAAGAAGGGATCTGCTTTTAGCTTTCAGGGGAGGCAGTCAAGCTGATTTTTCAGTCTAGATGAGTGAGTCAGATTGTTGTCCTCTTTGCTTTAAATTTCAGATACATTCTGTACTATAACTTCCAGCATTTTAGTTATATAAATCTGTGTTGGAGGCAAGGCAGAAAACGGGAACGGGTGAGCTGGCACCAAAAGTGGGTAGAGTCAGAGGAAAGGCCACACACTCAACTTGCCTGATAAGACACTTTCCATTGTTCGGAATGTTGCAAGGAAAACCACGTTGGAGGTGCTATAGCACATACCTCAGTTGACTTTTCAAAGGATCTCCCTAACTGGCCCATGATCCCCAGTGTATGCATCACAGTGGGACTGTTGGGAATTATGCTTAAACTTGGCCAAGTGATCATTAGTAAGTGTAAGTAGAAGATTACGTTAACACTATAGACAAAAACATGAACTTGTGTCAAATGATAAATCATAATGTTTAAAAAATAAGAACATTTCACCCAGCAGCACTAAAAATATTAATATGTAACAAATGCAATGCTAAAAGACTAAATGGAATGCTAATGTAGTGTGAGGAAAAAACCTAAAAAACAAGTCGTTATGCTTGTAAGCGCTAGTGAAAACAGCTTAAGCAGTGGCAACCAACAATATAATGTCGGTACTCACAGGACCCATGGGACTGACAGGATGCAAAAAGGCGGTTTAAAATGCTGCACACATTTTTTTATCTTGTACACAAAATGCTTCAAGGAGAGTTCTTTCTTTTACAGTGTCAAGTAACATCCCGTTACAAGAATTAAGAATTTTGAAGCACCCTCCCCTGGCATTCTTCACTGCTTCTTCCACATATCAATTGCGTCTCTTCCAGGCCTCTGTCTTCTGTTGGGTACATCTGCCCTCCATTGATCACGTCATATACAATTGCGTGGCCATGTGGGTTGCCAGCCAATGTTTTGCATCAGAGCCTGTAGGGATACATGTCAAAATAAAGGCACAAAAAGAGAAAAAAAAACACATCACAATATTTTCTTAATTCTAAATATATACGGTATATGAAAAAGTTAAAAGACAGACTTCACAATAAACTATAGGTTACAAGTGCACGTAGAAAACACACCATCAATACAGATTGCTTCAACATGTTTCATCATTGTGGACTCATAAATAATGATTATAATGCTTGTACTGATGTATTTCTATGTATTTGAGCAATATATACAGGGCAGTGTTATATATGGGAGAAGCTGTAAGTGAGAGATGTAAGAGAGAATAACTTCTGTCTTTTAAATGTGCACAACTGCTCAAATCAACAAACTAACCTAATCCTATCAATCCTAGGTTTCCCCAGGAGCTTAACATGGGTAAACTCAGCGCAGAGGTCATGTGGAATCTGTTTGCCCAAGATATGAAGTATGCAATGGAAGGTAATCATCACATTTTAATTATTTACATGTAAGATATCCATTTAAGTTATTTTTTTTTGAAGGTTTTTTTGAAGGTTTATTTTATTTATTTTTTTCCCTCAAAGATTTCAGCTTGTTTTGCAATTAAATTGTTCATGTTATAGGTCACATTAAAGGTGGAAAAAGTTGTGACATGATTTATCTTTGTCTCATTCTTTAAAATTACAATAACCTGGCATTTTACCAGGGTTGTGTAGACTTTTTATATCCACTGTAATATATGTATATCTGTTTTTTATGGGTTTTTTTTACAATTCTATTATAGCTCTTTTGTGTTTTACTTTTTTCCCTTAATATGTTTACTGGATAAAAAAAAAAGGAATGGCTGTCCATACTTATAACCCCCACCTCTTTCTAAATTGCCCTCAAATAAAACACTAACAATGTATTAATTATGATTTTCAAGGAAAACTATACATACCAAAAAAGTATAGCTTTAATAAGCACAACAAAATCAATTATGTTCGTGGAAAACTGAAATGCATACAGATTAAGCGGCAAATAACCAAAGAGAAAGCCATAACAATAAAGCCATAATAATAATAATGTATTATATAACGCGTCAAAAGCTATGTAACATAAACATTATCTTGTAAAAGCTCATTAAACAGAGGAACAGGACAGCATAAATCCATAATTGATTCCTGTCCTGAAAAACATCTGTCACTTTTCTTACTACATTTTTGTGATTCCTTTTTATAGTATTTAGAATTTCCCCGTCTCTGACATTATAGCCATCAGCATACCTGGGAACTCCCAAAGTCTTTGGGTAAAGCATTACTTCCCAGGGTCTCTGGGTCGCTTTCTTCTTTCCCTGGCCAAGGGAGCAATGTTTGTCCTCACCCACTTTCCTTCTTCCCCACCCCCAAAACACACAGCTAGTTCCACTCCCTCATGAAGCCACTACTCCAGGGAGTACCAAGAGATCTTGGCAGCATACTCCTAGCTTCTCCTAGGATGTCCGTCAGGCATAACCAGGGCCTTTCATGCAAATGTTTATTAATGTCTCATGATCTCTCAATGAAAACTCATCTATCAATCCTTGCAGTAGCTTAATTCATGTACTCTTTGTGATTGGAGAGCTATTCTCATTCTCAGAGAGCAGAATATCAATTTGAATTGCAGCACCAAGCTAGCAGCCACGCACACAACCTAAAAAACACTGTTAAGTATACTGGTATACAAATTTAAGGATATACTTAAAAGTAAAAATCTTTTTCATAGTGATTCAAGGGTCTAATAAAAAGCATAACTGTTCTATGTATCAGATTTGAATCTTGGATACTAAACCGCTAATATATGCATGTCTTATTTTTTAACTTAAAAAACAGTAAGTGCGGTATGCATTATCTATTACATAACAATGTAATGCTTGACATAATTGCAAAACTGTAAAAGCAAGAGTGTTTTAGATTTTATAGCAGCAATAATTATAAATAAAGCTGAAAAGAAAGATGCCTCTTAAGCTGCAGGCAAAATTAGCTACATTAAGACATTATCATTTTCATTTATCATATTGTGTTTTTGCTGTGTAATTTTGAAAATTGTGAAAGGGAAATCAAGAGAAACAACATACTTTATTCAATGACGTCTCTACACCTTAATTGGTGTGAAAGCTGGAAAGCCAACTAGATCCTAGTAGATTCTAGTGAACTTGGAGTTATGTAGACTTATATATTTTAAGACCACATTGACAATAACTTCAATGTGAGTGTTTTCTTATCCAATCACAAAGCTTCACTTTCATCTGTCATACATAAATGTAATTATGCTATTTTTAGTGTATCTGTATTAGGTTATACATATTATCAGGTTTAAAAGCAAAAGTATATACTGTATATATTTAACAGGCGTAAACAGACATCAAAACAATCATGTGGCAACAAAGTACGGTAGCATCAAATAGTTTTCCTTTGATCTTATGGGGTGTGCAGTGGTTAGGATGCGGAAAGGGTGCATTATTTTGCTTTGCTGATAAGATTTGCATGCTAAATTCACACGTGTGTTTGAGCAGTCATCTTTGGATTGAAGGAAAATAATATGCAATCTTCATTTTTTGCTGAAGCCTATATATTAGATGGGTTATTAAATTGAGCCCTGCATGCATTCATAGCCTGAAGAGAACTGGTCAAAATTTAATATTATTAAATTATATTTATTAAAAGAGCATCTGTAGATGTTGTATAGTGCTATTCCAATTGGGGGGGAGTGAAAATTAACAATAGCAGAGTGGAAACATAGGGATGGTTTGTTCTGGAGGGTCTAGCATAGTGGGGCAACAGATTAAGGGTAATGAGAAAATTGGTGTGGTGGTGATGATGTGGATGATCACAATGTATTGTGTAGTAGAGGGAGAGGAGACTGGTTAGTAGGGTGTTTGATTAGTTTGAATGGATTCATGTTTTAGTAGTGTCTTGTGTGAAGAAAGGACAACTTTGCAACATAGTTTGAAAACAAAGGTGGCAAGATTTGGTGAGCAACTGGTTATAAGGGATGAAGGAGAGAGTGGAGTCAAGTGTGCTTGGGGAAATGCACAACATTGAAGCAAATATCAGGATTCAGATGGACGGTTGGAGATGGCGAAATAGCTAGATACTTAGCCTTGGGGATGTTGAGCATCCAGGATGTGATTTTAGAGTGACAGTTAGTGAGAGAAGTTAGAAGAGCGAGTGAAGGGGCAGGAGAAGAAAGGTAAACTAGTATTTCATTGGTGTAGACCTGGCACTGGAATCCAAAAGAGGATATACAGTTGCAATCAAAATTATTCAACCCTCATTGCAAATCAGATTTATTGTCAAACAGCAGATTTTCTGCTGTTTGCAATGAACAAATCAAACTAAAGCAATTGAAATAGCTCAGCACAACAAATGCTTCAAGTGGTTTCCTCAGATTCAGCTGAAAATACAACTTATTATGACTTCTCCAGTCTCAAAATGATTCAACCCCTGCATAGCAAGCATTTTAGTACTTAGTAGAGCAGTCTTTTGCTTTTATGACCACCTGATCCATAGCCAGCTTCTGCGAGTTTGAGGTATGCTCCAGATCCTTGAGGTATCCTCCAGATCCTTGAGGTATGCTCCAGATCCTTGAGGTATGCTCCAGATCCTTGAGGTATGCTCCAGATCCTTGTCCTGTTGGAATGACGGCCAAGGTTCAGCTTTCTCCCAGACAGCATGATGTTTTCTCCAAAGGTTTCCTGATACTTCCGCTGCCAGCACTTCCGCCGGGCCTTCTATGGCTAGACACCAGGGAGTCTGGGGGTGCATTGGTAAGTTGGGGGGGAGTGGCACTTCTAGAGAGAAGAGTGGCATATCGGGGGCAGAGTGGCATATTGGGGGGTGACATTTCTAGGGGGCAGAGTAGCATATATAGGGGGTGCAGTATAGCATACATGGGGGGGTGGCATGTCTGCGGAGCCGAGTGGCATGTCTGGGGGACATAAAGCATATTTGGGGGGACATAAAGCATATATAGGGGAGCAGAGGGGAATATCTATAAGTAAGGTGTGTTATGAATTAAGGGGGGGGACCTTAAAATGGCTATTGGTTTTCTGTTTGTATATAACATATGCTGACAAACTGATAGATACCAAAAATGTTAAAATACATGTATTCCTGTTCATTAGGTAAAATACTGTTTTACCATTCCACTAATGTGTATTTTTTCTTTAAAAATATTTTTTTCTTTCAAATAGCACCCAACTTTAAGGGTGTGGCCTATAATTGGATGAGGCCTATAACTCTGTGCGGCCTATATTCGAGCCAATACGGTACATAGGACTCAAGACTGCAATGACATGTTTTTTTTGCTTGTATAAGGGAGACAGAGGAATGCTAATCATCTGCTGTTAACAAGCAAGATTGATTGTGTTCTAAGCAAAGCAAGGTCCACTGGGTAAAACAATTATATTGCATCTTTCATTTTTTCTCAAGTATTAGATCAAAGAAGTCATAGCTGTCTTCATAGTTCCATTTATTGGATATGTCCTTCACAAGGTGAATTTCTTGAATGTTGAGTGGGTAGTGTTTCGTGTGAATAAACATAGGTTGTATTATAATAATTAGCTACAGGAAAAGTGATTGTGTTCACTGCACATTTAGAAGATCATTCACAAAGATACCTTAAGCCTCACGTGTCTGCAGTCAGTTCCCACTTTAATCCATTGTGGCATTAGTGTCTTTCTTAGCTTTAACAGGTTTTATAATCTAAAAAGCTTGTAAAACACCCCAAACAGCCATCTGTCAAGACAAAAAAGACACTAAATTTGCTTTGTGTTTCAGAAACGCTTATTTGGTTTAACTTTAAGTATGCTTGTTCAAGGTAAAATACATCTCCAACTCTATATTGACCACAACACTAGAAATAATTTGCTTTGGTTCACATTTTTTGCTGGTAAAGATATAAACAGTCACAGATAGCTTTATGTTCTGTGTATCTTTATTGATTTAAGAAGCCTGTGTTTATAAAAAGAAAGACATCAATATTTGTACAAAAGTTGAAGATTTTATATTGGCATTGATCTGTGCGTTGCTTTTAAAAGTACAAATATTTTTATATATCCTTGTAATTCTGGGCATGCACCTCTTAACTCTTTCTTAAATGCCACATCTGTTGGCATTTAAGAACTATCAAATAATAGTCTCAACCAGCATAGATGAATTTAAAATGCATGCTGGTGGTGAATCCTGATGTTTGCCAGTCAGTGGATAGATCAATGCTAATGAAAATGTCTATATTGTATAACTTGATTTAGTGGTTAGCTGTGAGCATTCTCCTTTATAACCAAGTATTTGATATACCGCGATATACAGATCCATAAACTCTTTTCACTCAGCAAAGTTTATTTTTAAATATTGCATTTATTGACAGGGTTGGGTGTCCAGCAGTTGGAGCTTAGAGGTTCCTATTGAAAAGGTTGGATACCATTGTGGTGTGCTCAGAGCTTCATGTTGAAATAGCAGGTGTCCAGCGAGGGGTGCTCGATCATGAGAGGGCAGATGATGCTCTGACCGCCTTTTAAAAAGTCCATATTCCAGAGAATGACTGATTTGTTGCACCCCATCCTTGGTATATTATACACAATTGTTTTCTGTTTCTTTTGAGAATGCACCGTGGATTATATCATTATTACTGCCTCATTTAATGTGACTTATCATGATAAATTAATTTATATACTTGGATAATATACATTCTAAAACCTGTAACTTACTGTATCCATTTGTTGTTTTCTGCTAGCTCTTCATAAATCTCACGTATTCATGTCTGGTTCAGTACTTACCAGCCCTTACTGACAGTCGCCTTATATTTTTTTGTTGAATGCTGCCAAACATCAACTTGGAACAAAGCATTCCCATGTGTGAAAACATATATTCCCAACGGGACTAGTCACATGCTTACACAAGCTTGAATCTAGCCGGATGACACACAGCAGATCTCACTAATACAAGTAGTGATTCCCTTCTCAGATGTTACTTTTCCCCTTTTTTTAATCTTCAGTCTTTGACAAGGTTATATAACCCCTGCAGAACCCAACACATGAAGTTTTCAGATACCACCTTGTAACAGTAGTTATACTAGCTTTTACAAAGCCTTTTGATAAATTCTCAAGTGCATTGCAATTGAAGGTTTGACGGGGGAACTGTGCTTTATTACTGCTATCCTATTGTACATTCATATATGCATGTTTATGAGATTCAGTAAATCTGAAGATGTCTTTTTTTACAAAAAATGCAAAAACATTTTGTGATCCTCAGAATATGCACAGAGTGTTCATCTGAATGACATTGGCTTTTACTTTCATAATGTGCTTTGAGGAGGGATGTGGGAGTCAATGTGCCAAGCATCTTTTTAATCCTTTAAGAGCCAGAAGAGTCAGGAAACCATTTACATAAAATTGGCTGATCTTTTAACATTGCGGACTATGTTGGACCTGCATATTTTACTATGCGCTGCGCACTAAGCCATTCTTGCGGCATAAACACGATAGGGTTGTCCCTTTATGTAAATATAGTGAAGCATGTGTGTAAAAATAGAAACATAGAACTTGACAACAGATAAGAATAATTTGGCCCACCTAGTCTGTCCATTTATCCAGACTCCTCCATGCTGTGTTCACTCAAGCCAGCGATGTATGCGAGTATATCACGTGCAGGTAAATGTGTCCACCCAAACACATCTCCTGTAAGGCATTTATCTGGGGTATGAGGGCAAATGCATTTGCGAAACAGTAAACAATATAAATATACCAAGTGCATATGATGGCTGTAGTGTCCCCTTAAAGATTCAGTCCTTGGTCTCGTCGTAGATTTAGGATAGGCATGTGCTCTTCCCATGCATATTTAAATCCCCTCACTGTCTTAATGTAATTTAAACAAGCATGACATAGGCATATGGCTATCCTGAATGCCTAACAATGCTACATAGACTACCTATGAATTTAAACATAATACATCCCACTGTCTTTACAACAAGAGATACATTTTATTGGGAAAAAAGATGTAGCGTCATATAAGCTTTTGGGATCTGAGGGTCTTGAAAGCTCAAATGTCTAATTGCGCCTTTCACTATGTTAGTCCAAAAGGTATCAACTTTGAAGACACAGTTGTGCAATGTGGATATATCTGTTTCACAACAAGAGTAAACACTAGAGACAAACCAAGAACAAGAAAGACACTTTAGTAAGTCCTAAGGTTACTGACTGAAGAAAATAAACATAATGTGAAAGGCATGACATATACAACTACTGCAACCTGTACAGTGGCTGAAGATACATGTTTGTGGTCCCCAAATTCCAGTGTGTTGCACAGCGAAAATAAATGCTAGTGTACTGACATTTGAGTTACGTGCCCTTAATGGTCAGTGCTCTGGCTTTGCTTAACTACATGTTACAGAGACCATTAGTGTAGCAAAAGATGGCTACCATAATATGAAGCAAGCCTTCAATTTCATAGCATGCATGCTGCGAGTATTATATGCATGACGTTGGCTTTCACTTTTATAATTTACTGTGAGAAGCACTATTTATTCACAGATACGTGGTAGTTTATGGGTGTTAGTACACACACAATACAAAGCAATACTAGTGAAAACAATGTTGATCAAACGCAAATAGGAGCTGGGTACAACTTCTTTATAGGCACCTTTATATTGCATTGCTCCCTCGAGGTGGATGTCCGTTGAATGGGTGATAAAGAGGTAAAATCAATCTCTCTTTTACTATACCAATGAATCATTATTTTTGTAACTCATAGAAGGCTGATATTTTATTTATATCATTATCTAAAAACTATGTATAATATGACATAGTTATATCAATTAAAAGGTCAAGTAGGGATTAACTGATGTAGTACATTTCATTTAAATTAATTTGCAGATGCAGAGAAATGTAGAGCTGGCATACAAAATTATCTTTTTAGCAACTGGTTTTACATTTCCAAATAGATGAAGCCAGGGCTAATCCCACTTTAAAATGGAATTGGTACTTTGGAATTGGTATTCACAGAGAATCCGGAACATTGCAGTGCATACTGTATGTAATTTGAACAAAATCACAAACACTTTATAAGTTCTATATTTATCTTTGAAATAAATGATCATGTATTGCAAGTGTGAATCTGTTAATTTGCTGCTAACCCTTAGTTCATTGTGATGATTTTATGATATATTTCTCGTTGTTGACGAATGACACAAGTGGCCTAAGTTCAGGAATACAAAAACTAGATGTGATAAATATAGAATATTTATTTGTAATCTTCAGTACATATGAGACTAAAATGACTTTTGTGGTTAGAAGATTAATACCCATCACAAATCAATGTATTATATTGATCTCCCCATTGAAACAGTTAAGTTGGTATATAACAGAAAAGGTATAAGATGGGGTTTTGCTAGTCATATCACAGTGATTGGAGTCACAGATAAAAAGTGAAGCCACCATGGATGAGAAGTTATACAGCAGGCTAAGAAGTAATTTCTTTGCAGAAATCAATACTAAGGCTGGATTCAATGTGGCAGCATCTGAAACAAAGGCAACGTCTACTAAGATTGGAATTTATAGTTTGATTTTGAAATAATATATCTTGTGTAGAATTCCAGTCTGATCATTCACAAATAATTATCAAGTAAATATTGCAACATTTCTAGCAATGCATAAACTTTGTATGTATTCATGATTTGTTCTAGTAGTACTGTATATAATGGTGTGGTACGGATACATTTCGTAGTTTTGCTAATAAACTGTAACATACTCGCTGCCACTTACATAATAATCACCCATTTGTGCCAACCCATAATGGTGTTAGCCCTGTCACTACATATGTGTCAGGGATCTACCTCTTCTCCCCGTCGTCCGCAAGTATCTTCACTCGGCAGGGACACCCCCGGGCAGCCGCACCTTCGGCCGTAGGCCACACGGTTGCAGACCACACAAGCGAATACCAGGCCGCATCCTCGCATCCTGGTAGGGCACAGCAAGTAATAATGTCGGGGGCGTGTCCTGTGGTCTGATGACGCAGGAGGACAGACTAGGGGTGGGACAAGCAGTGATGGACAAGTCACCACTGACTGAGATATAGGAGAAGGAGGGTCTCTGAGAGCCCAGGGGAGGAGTCAGGTTTTGGCTCAAGCCATTCCTGTATTCCCATACCTCCTTGCTGGATACTTGTTTTTTTGATTCTATGGACTTTGCTGATTCTCTCTACCCCAGACCACGGATTGCTGAACGATACTATTATTGCTCTGTGGAATAAAACCATTGCTGTTATTATTATTATTTATTGTTTTATATAGCGCCATCAAATTCTGTAGCGCTGTACATATACCATACTCTGATTTTGCTACTTTACCTGGTGTCTCACTGTGCTGTGCTCCAAACCCCACACACCTGTCACAATGGCTGGCTATAGCCAAGAGGAGAGGCTCTTGGTAGCCTACCCCCAAGAACCTCCCAGGCATGCTTATGGGGGTCATTAAAAGATTGCAAACATTGTAGATCATCTGGTTGTAGAGTTCTATGAGCATCTCATTTGCAGTACATTTGGACTTGATTGTGGGGGATCCATATATATTTTTGGAAG
The DNA here is from genome assembly GCA_009364415.1 of Spea multiplicata. NCBI lineage: Eukaryota > Metazoa > Chordata > Amphibia > Anura > Pelobatidae > Spea > Spea multiplicata. Next base: position 48,431 of record VKOC01017327.1, read on the forward strand.
AAAGTTTTGGTCTATAATACATTCAATATGATAACACCCTAAACATCACTTTACTGGTTGCTCTATGACAAAACGTACTCCATATTTCATCCTTTGCCTTGGAATGTTCCTCCTTTATACAGAAAATGTGAATTTGCTTCGTCTTTAATTGTTTTAAAAAAAAAAACGCTTAAAAACCCTAAGAAAAGTGTGGCTTCTCTTAAAGTAAAAAACACATTTGAATGGACTTTTCCTACTATACATTCTTCTGCTTTCTTTACTTTATGCTTTATACTGGGAGTAGTAGTTTGGTCTAATCTCAGGGCATAACACCAGATATGAAAATCTTCTTTCTTATATAACCCCTTTCTTCCTCAGTCAACCATGGCCGTTTTCTCTCTCAACCATGGCCGTTTTTGGTGATTAAAAAATTATGAAGCACAGAATCAGAATTGTGTTGAATTCATAATCACATGTGCACTAAAACAAAAAAAACAGTGAAATTTATGTGGATAATCAACTTAAACAAAAAAGAAAAAGTGCCAGTCAAGGCCCCAGCCACATACCTAGCCTAAGCCTAACCCTAGATGAAGTTGTACTGCACTTGTATAGGGTTATCCTGTGATGATATATTGGATGGGGTAATATGACTTTTTTCTTACTTTTTATAATAAGACTTATACTTTTTTAATAAGACTTTTTTCATTTTCTACCCCAGTTATGGAGAGCAGCAGCATCAGTTGATCCTTGTGATTGAGTGCCTCAATTAGATTTTATTTTTTCTCTAAGTAATAGAGTAACTGGATTTAATTATCACATGTCACATCAAATTCTTTAAATTTACAATGAAACATAGGAATAGGTGCCAGTATCGAGCTGTTAATTACTTATTTTTATATTCCCAAAATGTTGAAAATGGAGGTGCGTATTTTGCGTATTTCTTCCATTATGCACTCCAGAAAATCATTTCAGGATGCTTACAAACACATCACTTGATGTTGTGGAATTTGAAATGACACATTCTGACTATTATAGCGTATTTAAGTAGATAAAATACGAAGGCAGAGTGGGCTAAAATTGCTCAACTAAAGATTTTTTCTTAGCACTTTGCTGTAAGCTTATTTTTTCAATGTTTACTTGTTTGGAAGCACTAAGAGCATTAGGTTGACGACTTTGAAGTTGAAGTAACCTTTTATCTTTTTTTGGAACGGCGGCTGTAATTTGTTAACAAAGTCGAAAGGAGTACATCATAAAAGCTTAAGTGTATTAAAAGCAGTGAGGATTACCACTAAATATACTTGTTGATTAATTTGATTGTGTATGATAAAAAAACAATATCAGAACTGCCTATCACTGAGATGGGAGCAGGATTTGTACCATGAAGTGAATATGAAATAATAATAAATATAAAGCAGCCTTTTTTCTGGAGGCTAGTTAGCCAATACCCAATCTAAAAAAACACATCTTTCTAAGCGTCTCTACCAGTGTCTGTACAAACTTAGACTGTACATTAAGCTCTTTTCCTAGGTATGCATATATATTCCATACCATTTATAATGTATGTATTACTACTACTGTACTTCGTACACTTCTGTACTTATTACATTTATTTACAATTATTAACAGTAAAATCAAAGATGATGATATACAGAATTACCAGTAGCATTAACAACATGCTAAGACATATTGGTGCAGAAGAAGAGTGCCCTGCTGTTGTGACCTTACAATCGGTTAGGAGTTTGTGGGAAAATAGACTGAAGGAGAAAGACTGCTTGGGTGAGGGCGATTTGATTGTGGCCAGGGTGTGGATAAGAAGCATGGAGATATCGAAAGGTGGGGTAGACAGATGGTTTCCTTAGGATGCAGGTTGAGGTTATTAGGAGGGTAGGTTGCGTGCTCCTCTGAATAGGTGGATTTGTAGTGAGCGTTTAAAGTTAGAGTAAGTAGGAGAGAGTCTAAAAGATTAAGGTAGGGAACTCTCAAGTATAGGTAATGCATAGTTACATTTCTGGATGTGGATAGGTGAGCAGGAAGAGGTGATAATAGCAGAAAAGAGACACAAGTTGTAGGAGGAGTGAAGAGGGCAGTTTGGAGTATCTGAAGATAAATTCAGTGACATAGTTTTGTGTGTTATGGACTCTGTATTACTCTGTATTGTACCTCTTAATTTATTCTATTGTAAACCTTAACATGCTACATACATCTGTTAGCGCTAAATAAAACATATATCTTCATACATGCTGGAACAGTGTACGTGGTTAGCTGCAACCTTGGTCTAAATTAAGCATGGGTTTATGAACTTCCAGATCAATAATGCTGTTTCATATATGTCTAATCTCAGCTGTCGCCAAGTTTCTTATATGCATATTGTTAGGCAATATCCAAACACATCACTCGTTTTGTGTGGAATCTCAGCAGCAAAGCTGGTAACAGTGAATAGTATAACTGTGTTTAAATCTCTTTTATTGTAGAACATGAAAAGCATCGACTATGCAAAAGCACAGATTATATGAATTTACACTTCAAAGTAAAATGGTTTTATAATGAATATGTTCGAGATCTTCCTGCATTCAAGGATACAGTTCCAGAATATTCTCTGTAAGTTCTGTTTCTTGATTACGATTTTGCTTCAGGATATTGAATGACTACCCAATGAAATAATTTTACAACAAGTAGTAATTGGAACTAGTAACTTTTGGCAGTTCCGCATATACTCTGGGGTGACCTGATTTGCTGCGCCTTTTGCCCTTCTATAGTTATTTTGCTACCTAGCTCCTTAGGAGCAAAAACAGTGTCATAGTAGGGTTGTAACTTTACATTGAATATGGCTAGTATTTCTATGGGCTAGGTAACTGTTTTACTATGTTGTGTTAATGAAATTGTCCCTGTAGCATGCAAAACTTGATAACACAATCCATAACGTTTAGCTCATTGACATAAGAATGGTCCACCTGTAAAAGCTACAACATGGGGTCTCTTTTATTTCTGTAATTGTGGTTATGCTCCTTAAGGGCCAGTGGACCCTTTTTCAGAAGAAGCTCATAACCTGCATTTATGTACAGTATGCCCTGAGTGACATCATGTTTTTTGTTTGTTTTGTAGGTGGTTTGAACCCTTTGTTATTCAGTGGCTGGATGAAAATGAAGATTTGTCAATGGAATTTCTTCACGGTGCTCTAGGCAGAGATAAAAAAGATGGAGTAAGTTTTATCATGATTTCATACTTCATAACATGAGGAATATAATCAGGCCTTCTGCATTATTTGTTCAAAAATTCCGTCTGCAGTTGGCATCCTGAATGCATTAAAAGGTACTAAGAGCCTTTAAGACACAGAGCGCTAGATATGAAGTCATATCCCTTTGCACGTTGTAATGTAGTCTATGGATGTAGTGCTGAACCTGCACAGCTTTCATAGTGTAAGTAGGCTGGGACATCAAATATCCCCCTTGTAACCGGCCCATTGTGCAGCGGGAAACCAGGGGGCTTGATCGCTCCAAGTGCAAAATCTGACCCTTGGTTTTGTAGCAGGGGGGGCGTCTGCCCCTATACCTGCCAGCATAGGCCTGTATACGTCACTGCCGTAAAACAGTGTCAATGAGTTGTACAACATAAAGTATATGATTCTAATGAACACAAGGTTATTTGGAAAAATGTTTTAAAAAATTGTTCATATTTTTTTAAACATTTGATGCAGCAAAGAAATATTTTGGGTTAGATATACATTGGTTCTGTGAAACAAGTTCGGCTTAATGCATGTAAGAAGTCCCTTTCATTTTTTTATTATATTTATTTATCAATAACAAGTGTGTATTTAGTTTCAGGCAACATCTGAACATGCCTTGTTTTCCTGCTCTGTGGTTGATGTCTTCACACGATTAAATCAGAGTTTTGAGATTATCAAGAAATTGGAGTGCCCTAATCCAGAAGCGCTTTCTCATTTAATGAGAAGATTTGCAAATGTAAGTTGGAATCAGCTGATTAACATTTGCTGTACATATATCTGTGGGCCAATTTTCAATACTGAATTAACTGATACATTTGATGCAGTAAATTATATTTTATATTCTCTACTAAAAATAGAGCTACATTAGTAATAGATTAATAATATAGATAGATTAATAATGATATAGTTTCCTAAAAAAACTACCCCAAGTTCCTTTTTTTCTTCAAAGTCAGTGGCAGTACAAGAAAATGGATTTGAGTCAACACCATTTAAGTTACTTCTCTATTTTCTATTTGACAACTCAAATCCCACTCTTCATAACAGCTCTCCCCTTCTCTAAAAGCAATTTCTTCTTCTCATCTCAATGAAAGCTCCCATTATAATTTGCCTCTCTTGCCAAATTCAATGTAGCTGACAGCCAACACTTCTATCTACTTTCTATTTCTACCTTATAACAGTCCCTCAGTTTACTGTATGCAGATCGCTAAGCAGGGATGGATTTGGGATGACTAAGGAGCTGTGAATACAACAGGGCTCCCATGATGGTTATATAGCAAGCCCACGGACACTTTGTAACTCTGCAGTGTGTACTTTTTACTGTTGTTCTCCGATAATAAAGGAACGTTTTTCATTTGGGAATGGATATACATCTAAAGCCAACACAAGCCAGTTTGTCAAGGGTCAAAATATTGTTACTGGGAGGAAAAATTGAAACTAATGCTGAGTGAAAATTCAGATATCTTCTTTGTCCCATTTAATGCTTTATGATATTTGCCATAGAAAATGTAACACATAACCCATCTTCCCTGTGGTCAACATTGTCTTCTATGTCCTTCTACTCCTAGCCATCTATCATTTTAATATAATTTTAGAGGGTGGAATAAGTCCTAAAAGTTATTAATGTGTCCCATTTAATCTATTATGGCAGGTCTGCTCATGCATTTAGTAAGATTACTATTTAAGCAAAGTGTACCCTATTTCTGTGGAGGTTATCTATGCCTCCATTAAAGTTGTCCTATAACAGAGATGGTAGACCTGGTAGTTGTGGAATACACTTCCCACAGTTTGACGGGTGTGAAAAAGTATTTTATAGTAAGAATGCTATAAAAAATAAACATGTTATTAGTTTATTTTTTATCATTTAACAAAATGAGTGAGGAAAATCAAATCAATATTTGGCATCACCACCCTTTGCCTTCAAACCCACATCAATTCTTCAAGGTACACTTGCACAAAGTTTGTTGAGGACCAGAGACGTGCTTATTTCCCTCTGCAATCGGACGATGTTCAGCAGTGCCATTAGCTTAGCAATGGCAGAAAACAGTGGGACCCTTGTACATCCATCTGCTGTCTGGAGAAGTCTGGAGAATGCCATATAGGGGTATAAGGCATTTCTAGAGGCAGAGTGGCACACAGGGGGTTAAAAGGCATATCATGGTGCACAGTGGTATTTAGAGGGTTAAAAGGCATATCATTGGGCACAGTGGCATATCAGGGGTATATGTTTTTTTTTATAAAACTTTTTTTTCTATAGGGTCATCTTATATTCAGGCTTTTTCCTTTTTTCCTAAATTAATATTCAGATTTTGGGGTTGTCTTATAATCGAGCGCATACTGTTTTGGGTTATCACACCAAATATTGATTTCATTTGGATTTTTTTTTCCTGTTCACACACTTTGGGATTTGTTAAATGATAAAAATAAACTATTAACAAGTCTATTTTTTTAAAGCATTATTACTTTACAGACCTTATTTTGACTTGTTGGAAAAAAGGTGACTGGAGTATTTCTTAGTTTTCTCTAAATTATAAACTTTAAGATTTAATTTAACTGAAACTAGGTAAGTGTCCACTGGCAGTACTGGGTAAACGTGCGAGGAAATGCATACCTATTTTTTATGAGGAAGAACATACAGTATGTGTGTATGAGGAAAAAATGTGTACCTAAATCCCCCCCCGGGAAAAAAAATGATCCCTTCACCTCCTATAATTTTTTACACCTATGATGACGATTAAGATTTAGAAGCTATCTGGTTTAATATTATGTTCTATGTTTTTTTGTTTGTTTCAGACTATCAACAAGGTGCTACTCCAGTACGCTACAATTATATCAAATGATTTTGCCTCATACTGTGGCAAAGACAATGTGGTAAGTCCTAAATTCTTTACATAATTATTTTTGCAAGATCATAATGTAAAAACATTCCAGTATGCATGGGACATAGATATGTAACTAAATTGAAATCCAAGGACTTTTTAAGACAATTTTATGAATACGATCAAGGCAAAATGTGAATATATACTAATCATAACACTGTTATGGGGGGAAAAAATATGTGGTTTTTATGATGAAATATGACATTTAAGGCAAAATACCATGCAACTTTTGAAGTATAATTTACATTTTACCTTAAGAATTGTATGGCATGTATCATAACCAAGGGCTAGACATGATTGACCAAAGCTTCCATTTAACAAAACATTTTTTTCCCCCCATTAGCCGTATATTCTAATGAACAACATTCAGCAACTAAGAGTCCAACTGGAAAAAATGTTTGAGAACATGGGAGGGAAAGACGTAAGTTAATTATGTGTTTTTTTATTTTTTTATTATGACGTATGTTTAGAGATCATTAGTTCCAATCTTATTTAACAGATTGCACCCAACATATGTAATCTTACTTGAAAACATAGCTAGCGACATTGTTTTACTAATTATATTACAATATACTCATGGATTATAACTTTGCATTGCATTAGGATGCGAGTTTTTGGTAGCATAGGCTAATGATCTGTAAAAAAAAAAAAAGAAAATACATAAATCCGTATAAAATAATGGAATATCACAGTTTATGTGTTGTTCCCAAATTCACAACACCTCTGTGTATACTTGTTTATATGTATCTGTGTTGATGGTTTGGTGCTTTGTGCTTTGTCTGTAATGTGTCATGTCTTTGTCCAATGCCTTTAACTTGCAATCGACTGAGCAGGAGAAAGAAGGAGCAATAGCTTTTTATAAGGTTTGTGAAGGTTGGCATGCATTGGTATATACAGCCATGCATTTCCTAATATCACCATGAAAAGGATATTGTGACTGGGCCAGCCAAAGACCAGAACACAAAATGATGGACAGCAAATTAAATAAGATAAGTGTCACATTTTTAGAAATATTTGTAAATAATGCAAATAATAAAACATGCCTTATAAAGCTAAATGGCAGTTCTAACAGAAATACCAATTTCCCTGGCGTTTTATGAACAAGCTCTAAAATCCAATGCAGAATGATTTACGTTGCTGAATTTATTTCTAGAAAACTGGTCTAAAACCATCAAACTATGTTTCCTTGAAAATTCATTCCGATTTATAGTCTTCTGGGTAAACAATAGCGGGTTTTTTTAGATTTAGTGTCTCAATTTGGTTAATATAGTATCTGAATTTAGAGGAATTATCACAATCTGATTACAGTCAATGTTATCGAGCTCCCGCAGCATTTCTGGTTTCACCACCTGGGTAGACCAATGTAGACAAAGTGACCTCAAATTATGCAACAGGTTCCGGCTGTGCCACATCACCATACCTTTCCATGTGTTGGCCGTGCATGTATCTTGATCTTGACTTCTAATGGACAATGTCGACTTAAAGGGTGTTAAACATTAACATTCTTTGGAATGTATCCTTGTGTTTAACACTTCATATTGTGTGTGGGTTCTGGTGCCAAGGTTTGCCTGTCCAACAGGCACTGATTTTTTTCAGTCTGAAAGAACAAACTTTATGTTTTCAAGTTCAAAGTAAAGAAGCCTTGTGCCTCTAACAGAATGTTCAATTTGCAGTATATTTGACTAATCTTACATAAAATAGCCAAAGGGATTTTATTTTTGCTTCTGTCAGTAGATTTTATGTAGGAGCTGAATTTCAGCATAGCAGCTGATTTCTAAAAACTGGATAAAATCAGATATGCACTACAATGATTGATTCTATAAAGTTGCATGATATGGGTTTGTTGTCCTACTCTGCTAAAAACTGCCAAACACAGAATTATTATTATTATTATGGAAATAATTCCTAAGTGTTAAACGTTTCATGAACTGAAAAGGTGTCACTCTTTCTTATCATTGGGAACCTCTTTTGTTAGCCTCTTTGGCTTTTTACCATGTGGTAAATACGTTCCTTTTGAAAAGAGTAGTCAACTGGTCATCATAAAGCATGTATTCTCTAGCAAAATATTGAATTAGCGCAGTGATTCATGTGATTTCACATGAAGTAAGCAGATAGGAAAATTCTGAAATCTTGAAGGAATTAGGCTTTGCATCTTCTATGGGATAAAAACAGTTGGTGTTTCATTCCTACGTGCATACCTTAAAAAAAAACATTGTGTGCTAAGCAAAATTATATTGACGTCATTCTAAACACTGTTAGCGCAAGGTTTAAATATAAATTTTACTATAGATTACCTGAGGGGTGTGCCTTATTTTATCCCCATAAACCTACCGCTACTATATTGCTATGTTGCTTGTATGATAAGTGTGTCCCCTACTGGCATTGCCTGATCTGCCATGAATATATTAATAAAAATATTCTTTATACATATATACTAACATGGTAAATATACTGTGCCTTTATGCCTAGCATTATAGGACTACGGTGGGCACTTACTAAGTGATTGCCTGGACACTGTGTCCATCACTGTGTTCCAAATACCATTATACGAATGAACGCATTACACAATTTGCTTGCCTCTCCTGTTGCTCAGTTCAGCCTCTGCAAGCAATTTGCTTGGCTTGATCTGTGGTGACTTATTTTCTCATTGATGAGAGAGAGGTCAGTTTGTGATATGCTGTGTGATAATTCTTTCTCAGCTGGGGAATGATTGTAGCAGTGCTTCTGGTCTTCCTTTGCAGAATTTGAATCAGATTTTTAGCAGCTTCAAAAATTGTCGTAGCAGTGTACTGAAATATTATCCAAAGAAAGGAAAGCAGACTGGTTATTGGATAGACTGATTTCTTAACTAGAATTGGTAAAGTTATTTGAACTTGGTTAGAAGAATTTAAAAGGAAAATAAAAAGCAAGCTACCATGACGTGGATATTTGTTTTGTTTATTACAAATGTATTGTCTGATAGACAGCGTTTCTACTTCACTTTCCCAAAAATAGTCTTTATCTTACTAAAAAAACAAAAAAGTGATTCATGCACTTATAGTAATCAGAATAAAAATATTGAACCTGTTTCTGAAAGCAAATTCCTTTTCATAAACCGGCTCATAAAAGTAGTATCAGTAGTAGCAGTATACAATGCTACCTTTTTATTGGATTAACATAATACTTATAAGACAAGCTTTCAAAAGTTATCCTCTCTTCCTCAGCTATTGCTTCAGACCTGAGAATGAGAAGAAAACTCTCAAAAGCTTTTCTTTATAATTTACAAATAAGCTTGCACTGCCTTGTTGTTGTGAGCAGAGCCATAGCTGGCTTGTTTTGCTCCCGACTCAAAGTAATATTGTGCCCCCTCAGCTATTTTCTTTACATAGGTTATTTTAGTGACTTCCACATACCTGCCCATAAACAGACATATACACATACACTGCCCTTACACACTGCCTTTTAAAACACATGCCCATAAACGCACACAAATATAGAGGTACACTGCCTTTACACATACCGGTCCATAAACACACATATACACATACACTGCTCTTACACAAGCCTGTCCATACACACACAT
>VKOC01017328.1:0-63235 GCA_009364415.1 Spea multiplicata
GTATATAGGGAGGCAGAGGTGGTAGATAGGGAGGGAGAGGGGGTAGATAGGATAGATTGGGAGGGAGAAGGGGTAGATAGGATAGATTAGGAGGGAGAGTTGTTTATGGACAAACATGGCATACGCAGGGGCGTGCTGGACCCAGAAGAAGAAGAAGGACAGAGGAAAGGTAGGAAAATAGGGGATTATTAAGTGTGAGAGTGATGGGTGTTATGCTGAATGTAAGTGTGTGAGAGTGATGGGTGTTATGCTGAATGTAAGTGTGTGAGAGTGATGGGTGTTATGCTGAATGTTTGTGAATGAGGGTTTCAGATAACATGGATGTGTAAGTGTAGCATAAGGAGGCTGTAATCACATTCTTATCATGCCCAGATTCCAGCATGTACTGGCTGCCTAGGCATGATAGGAGTGTGATTGCTGTTATCAGTTATTTTATTTTGTCCAACTTTGGTGTGTTAAAAACACTTTTATTAAAAGTAAATTACACACCAAAATTGGACAGAAAAATCCAATAACACTATATATATATATAATTGCAAACAGCAATCACACTCCTATCATGCTAAGTCAGCCAGCACATGCTAGAACCTGGGCGTGATAGGATTGTGATTGTGATATATAACAGCAATCACAATCCTATCATGCCCAGGTTCTAGCATGTGCTGGCTGACTTAGCATGATAGGAGTGTGATTGCTGTTTGCAATTTTATATATATCCCTACTATATACTAAGCTAGTCACTGAAGTGTTAGGCCTACACCACATCAGTGTTTGGCTTAGTATATAGTGATAGGGGTTGTACTGCAGTATTGTCAGTGTCTGGCTCAATGTATAGGCACACATTGACAGCGGTACAGTGTAATCCCTAAGTATATAATGATAACAGTTATGCTGTACCCCTGTCAATGTTTGCCTAACCATAGAAACTATGCAGTTTTAAAGTGTGTGTGTGGGGGGGGGTGCCACATACAGGATCTGCCACAGGTACGCCCCTGCGTCGTGTGGCAGTCAGGCCCAATGGCCATGCCTCAGCTCTTCATCCCACCCCTTTTAAGACATGGGACGAAAAGCTGAGGCACAGCCATTGGCGACGCGGTGCGTGCAGGCCGGTCGCTTTAATTTCATTAGGCGCCGGTGGCCTGACTGCCGCACAACGGCCACTTTTAATGTCGCTCGCAGTCGCTTTGGTGGTGCAATGGGCCACTAGACTTGCCCCCCAGGCCTTAGGCTGCCAGCCCTCCCCTGGGCATACGTTCAGCTGTTTGGGGACAAAGTTGACACAATGTGTAATTTGGGTGCTGGTCAGGTTCTATGTGGGCAGTGTGGATGCCAGGGTTGGCTTTGGGGTGTGTGACCAGTGATCTATGCCTGTAATTTAGGGGTTTTATCTATACCTGCAGAGTTTATATGTAATTTCCAATTGATTTTTACCTGCAAAGCTGGGTTTTGTGTCATTCTGTTCATCTGTATCGGCTATATTTCCATACATTATTTATATTTACCTGCAAATATAGGATTTGTATGTCTTATTCAGTTGATCAATACCTGGAGTGCTGTTTCCATGTGTTGTTGATTTGATCTAAACCTTCAGTGCTGAGTGTACATGTGATTTACAGTTGATCTATACCTGCAATGCTGGGTTTGTGTGTTCTGTTGGTTTATACCTGCAATGCTATGTTTCCATGTGTTGTTTATTTGATCTATACCTGAACTACAGGGTGTAAGTAAAAGAGCGGTATGGTTTAGTGAATGAGGGGATAAAGGGACTCTGGGGATGATTACAGGGGAGAGGACCTCTCAATGTCACGGTGCAGGACTGACTCTCACGGTCTTCCCCTGATCTGCAGTCAGTGTGGGAAATATTTTTTTTTTTAGTATGGTAGCGGAGGGAGTGATTGCATGCAAGAAAGCGTTGAGTGGGGCCCAAGGAAATGCTTGGGTAGGGTCCAATTTTTTCACTATAAAATATATTGGCAGCAGGGTCTAATATTTATATATATATAGGCAGCAGGGGCAAATATTTATATATGTTTTGGCAGCAGGGGCTAATATTTATATATGTTTTGGCAGGGCTAATATTTATATATGTTTTGGCAGCAGGGGCTAATATTTGTTTATATATTGGCAACAGGGTCTAATATTAATATATATTGGCTGCAGGGGCTAATATTAATATATATAGGAAGCAGGGACTAATACTATATATATATAGCGGCAGCAGGGTCTAATATTAATATATATAGGCAGCAGGGTCCAATATTAATATATATCAGCAGCAGGGGCTAATATTAATATATATCGACAGCAGGGGCTAATATATATATATATTGGCAGCAGGAGCTAATATTAACATATATTGGCAGCAGGGGCTAATATTTATATTCATATTGGCAGCAGGGTCTAGTATTTATATATATATATTGAGAGCAGGGGCTAATATTAATATATATTGGCTGCAGAGACTAATAATATATATTGGCAGTAGGGGCTAATATTAATATATATCGGCAGCAGGGTATAATTTTTATGTATATCAGCAGGGTATAATATAAGTATATATCCGCAGCAGGGGCTAATATCAATATATATCCGCAGCAGGGGTTAATATTAATATATATCAGAAGCAGGGTGTAATATTTATATATATCGGCAGCAGGGTCTAATATTTATATATATTGTCAGCAGGGGCTAATATTAAAGAATGAAAAATAACTGCCAGTGCAGCTGTTATTTTGGAATCCTATTTCAATCACGGTCTTTACTTCAAAGAGATAAGTGCATATTATGTAGTTGAAAATGCACATCTAACGTGTGTATATACATATATATATATATATATATATATATATATATATATATGTAGTGTATATGTACCGTTTTATAATTGGCCCCCCTACTTTGGTCCCTGGCCCCCATGTGCCCCCCCTAAATATGAAAGCTGGAGACGCCACTGGTCATTCACTTCCCAAAGTACCAGCTTTGCTCCCCAGCAGCATTTCAGTGACATTGTGCGCTCTGACTTTTAAGAAGCCATCGACCGCGAGGGGCAAAGCCGTAGCTAGCTCTTTTTGTCCCCGAGGCAAGAAAAAAAAAACCCAGTGATTTATGTTTTGAAACTGAGGGTGGTACAGAATAACCCCCGTCAATATATATACTGAGCCTAACGGTGTTATACCACAACTTCCATCACCACAACGGTATAACTCCTATCATTATATAGTGATCCAGATACTGAGGGTGCTACAGTGTATCTCTTATTATACCAAGATTGACACAGACGGTGGTACAGCATATAACTCCCATCACTATATACTGAACCAAACATTAAAGATGGTACAGCATTACTCTCGATATTATACCAGTATATTAATATCACTTTTTAATTATATATCCTAGTTTTTACACCAAGTAGTTGTAGGTATACATTGTAAAGGGCCAATTTCAATATATAAAAGAACCAACTAGAAGAAACTATGAAAGGTTGGCCAATCAGAATGCACAAAAAAAAATGAACATTGATTTATCACAGATCAAGAAATTCAATTTTGATGGCGTTAACAAAGTTATATTCAAAACACAATATAAAAAGCTACCAATTTGCAATCAGGTGAAAAATGCACATTAGTATTCATTGATCCACATAGCAGGCATAGATCACAGGTCCCACACCCAAAAGGCAACACCTGGCACTACAGGACTTGCCCAGCACCCAAGTTATATCCAAATAACTTCCCCAGCACCCAGGTTTCCATCCACATGACTTCCCCAACACCCAGATTTCACACATGGGACTTGCCCCAGCACCCAAGTTAAATCCAAACTACTTGTCCAGCACCCAGGTTACATCCACAGGACTTGTCCAGCACCCAGGTTGCACTCCGAGGACTTGCCCCAGCACCTACATTGCACACATGGAAACTGCCATCTGTCCTTCTCCTCTTTACTGATACATTTATTTAATTTTAAGATTATTACTACCTCTCTCCCCTTTCTCACTATCTCCCCCACCACACCTCACTTTTCGTATTCACATTCCTTGTTGAAGTCCTGTGGAGGAAACGTGAGGCCTCTGTCTCTTTTGCGAGAAAGATTTTAGTGACAGCTCGGCTCCCTGGCGCTGTGCAACCAGTGCACCCACCTCAGCGCGGCCCTGGAGAGACGAAAAGCATGATCCTCTGATCTCAAGGTCTAGCTTGCATTATGGAGCCCAAGGGTGTTATAGTGCCCCCCTCGGTTTGGTCCGCCAGGGCACTCAGCACGATTGGTGTGTGGGGGTACATCTTTTTCATTTCCATGTACACAGGTGGATAAGTACGCTATATTTACTCCGGACTCTTTGTTTTATGCACTTTTTTGTTATATACGCCTCACTTAAAATTTCCTTGTCCTGTGGCTGGTTGTGAAGGGGTAATTTTTTAAAACTTCTTTTTTATTTGCTTTTTAACATTAACATCATCACAAACATAACTCCAGTCCAAACAGCATAGTACTACAACCATTGGTGCATCATTGACCGTGTCAAGATATTTAACCTTCGGAGTGTGCCAAGCACATATATGCAATATGGCACTTGGAGCCGAAATATCTCCATGAAAGTAACTTTATGTGGTATACATTTCCAGTTCTTATAAATAACCCACTTGTCATTTTTCTTCGGAAAAAAAAATGTGATATTACCACCTGCCTCCTAGTTGCATATTCTCAAGGACAGGGACTACCTGTTTGGTATAAAGCTTATTAACCTTAATATGTCTTTTTTTATTTTAAACGTACGAGCCATGATTAATGGCACAAATTGCACTGACCACATACACTATTTTTGGTTTGTTGAGCATGTGTGGATTTTGATTTTTGACCCACCTGATATGGTTTCACACTAAAAATGCCACAGTGGAGCCGGGTCCTTGGAGACTCATTTTTTGTGCGCACAGTGGGCTGTGCCACCGTTCCTTCCTAGGTTTCCATTTGGGAGGATGGGAAAGGGCCGCATACCTCCTTTTGGAGCACCAACCACCATTTTGTTGTTAGAGGGTTGGGGCCACCCATAAGGTCTTGCAGGGAAGAACCAAGAAGATCCGGCCTTCCTGCAGGCCTTTTGTCTGTGGAAGGAAGAAAGAGGTTGCTTATCCTTTTGGGGAGTGTGGGACCCGAAGAAAAGAAGAAGGGGATTTGGTGTCCACCGTGGCCTTCAGGCACGTTTTGGCACTTTTTTCTTTTTTTCACAGCTGAGCACCGGATCCTCTGTGCAAAAGAAGGGGGGAGGGGGAAGAAAAAATATCCCCATAGCAAACTATTGAAGTAAAGTCCAATTGTGTTATGCCTAGCAGAGATCCAGTGGTTTATCCTCTGGTTGATCCACTCCTTTAGGTCCCTAAAAAGTGGCAGAATGTACAACCTGGTACAGTATGAAAGGTGAAACCTTTTTTATATATATAAATATAGGAATATTTTACTGCTTGATTAAAAGGATACAAATTGTGCATCGTATTTGGTATAATAACTTAACTGCATGGACAGTATTGAAATATTTTTAACAAAGATAAGGTGCCTACTTAGAGGATGCAAAATATAAACCATCTTTGTAAATTGTACATGGTATATTTTACTGTGCTGTCCTCAGTCATTCTTTTTTGGCCACCACCAATCTTCAGGATTGTTATGATGTTGGTGTTAGATATATGAATTTAACAGGCAACACTCGCAAATGAAACTACCAAATTTATAAAAAGCATTCTTAGCTTATTTTCTTTCTGATCTTTCAACATATTAGGGACGGGCAGATCACTTCACCTTAAGGTCCCACAAGGTAGGTGGATCCTCTAGGGGCAACCTGTACCCGCTCAAAAATTCTTCTCACGTATGTAGTGAGGAACCAGGCGTCACCCCGGCTCGTTATTTTCCTTACTCATTAGTTTAAGGCATACTTCTCCTGGTAATGAAAGGAACAGCACATCTAGAAAGACCCCTGCTATGGTTATTGTGAGGCCATGCATATATTTAACCTTCACCGCTGAACCCCGCCTTGACTGAAAGTGCCTTCTTTAAGCCTCATGGAAAAGTCAAATAAAACAATATGGATCATTTAAACATACAAATAACATTTCCTGTTACATATGTAAATTGTGCTGTCGTGTGAAAAGCATGATGGTAAAATTCCCCAGCAGTACCTAGTAGTTCCGTGTTTTTCTGCTTTTTGCCCAGCCAATGAGAGGTTAGTACGTTTTTACGTGTACATACGGCGCTGCTACGCCTACTTTCTTAGCGTCGCTTCGAGTGTGTTGAAGGAGTCCTGTGGAAATATGGCCGATGTTTCGCTTGATGAATTAATACGGAAACGAGGACTAGCAACCGGAACGGGAATGTATAGCAGGTGAGCAGGAAGTCTGGTTTCTTTTGTCGTGGGTATGATGTGGAGGTTTATATGTCTTTATCGTGTTGCGTAGGAATGGTTTTAGTTATTGAAAATTGAACTCGACGGCGGATTGGTGAAAGAGCGGCGTGGCGATTAGCGATTTTTTTTGTCCATTAAATACCTAGTCGTTGTGGCCTATATTTTATTGAGTGTTTGTTGTGCGAGGGTGGAATGGGGTTTATTCTTGGTTGTATCGCGTTAGCTGTAAAAATACATTGTCGTTCGCCTGTGTAGGTAGCGTGAGTATTTGTGTATTATGTGTTTATTATATGTGTATTTGGTTATGCAGCCGTGATCCTATCCAATGCTGTAACTATAAATAAGTGTGAATATTGGGTTCCGTGGACCAGTAGGCCAGTTAATGCTCGTTGCAAGATGACTTCTCTCAGTGTAAAATTAAAACCTTGTTAATTAAGTGTAGAGGATTAGAAATATACTGTGATTTGTACTACAGCTGCCTTATTTTCTACTTCTACAAATGCAGGCTTTGACCATAATTTTGACTAATCTCGCTGAGTTATTTTATACATTTTAATGGGACGAGGGGGTGGTTTACTATTGTGTAAAAAAAATAATGAAGTAAAAACCCAGATTAGTAACAGTCCATTTTAAAGTGAGGATATATAATCTATTGGGATAAATGGGAATTAGTATGGTATCGGAAATGAACCAGGATACATTTTATAAAATGAAATGGGAAACAGCCATGTTAGTGCATTTATCTTATTGTAGTGTACAGATAAAACCTTTGGAAGAGGGGTTTGTTAATTTCTATTTCTTAGTGACTTTTGTTGGATTTCTTAATTTCCCTTTCATAAAATATTCTCTTGTAGGCTTAACAGTCGTGGCGGCACAGTGGGCATGAGATCGAGAGTTCAACCTTCGGTTCCAAGCCGCCCAGTTGGCACTAACTTCCAAAGGACTTTTGATGCACGACAAAAAATTGGCATGACAGATGCACGTCTAAAGTTGGGAGTAAAGGATGCCAGAGAGAAACTAGCAGCTAAAGATGCCCGCTTCCGCATCAAGGGTAAAGTTCAGGATGCTCGTGAGATGCTAAATTCACGAAAGCAGCTAGTCTCCGCTGTGGAGAAACCCACCAAGGTGATGGATGCACGTGAAAAGCTGAGTTTGAAAAGGAGTGCACCAACTGCAGCGGTTAGCCCGGCCGTTGCATCAGGATCTTCATTCATAAAGCTCACAAAGACCATCCAGGTGTCCAGGCAGTGTTTTATTGTAATATTTTTTTTTCTCTGTGTACTTCATGGCTCAAATGCATACTGTTTCTGTTGTTTCAACTACCATTGGTCAAAGATGAGTGGACATAAGGAGGTATACTTTGACCAATGGGACACTAAAGTTGTGTAGTATTTATTTTCAACTTTGTGTGTTCAAAAATTTAGAGGATTCTGTTTAAAGAGCTTTATTGAGCACCACTTAAAAACAGCAACCACAGGAAGGTTTCTGTGTTGATCCACAGTTACTACTTTACGCAAAAATTACTTTCATATGTAAGTGTGTACAGTTTGACTAGTATTTAAAAAAGGATTGTCATGTGTTGTGGTTGTTTTCCCCAGAAGAATGTAATATCTTATTCTGTTTCATGCAGATTCCGCAACAAAAGATTATAACGTCATGTCTAAACAATTCCATCAAAGGAATGCGAATTAATGTGGTAAATCACCAGCCACAAAAGCAGGTAAGTCTCCATGTTTACAATATACCCTCTGCTTAGGCAAATACTCAGGCTACACAAATACCAAACCTTTATGGTATAGACTAAAAGTGATTGAAACTATCACCCCTCTTTTTTTCTCCTAAGGGGAAATAGAACACTTCTATGTGCAGGCATTTATTGGAATTTCACAAAAAATTATCAAAATAAGTCTTAAGTTCGCTTAGTATAAATCTAGTATAAAAAAGAATAGTGTAGAGTATATTATACTCATACTGTATTACACTATTTGTTTTGCTTCTTTCTTTTTTTGTTTTAAGATACTACGCCCTAAGAAGTCATTCATGTACAAGATTTATATACACTTTTATACTTAACACTTTTATTTTGATCATTTTTTGTGCAATTCACATTTTATGTGGAAGGGAAACCACATGATTAAGGTGCTGCTGGTATGGAGGGGAGGCACAGGAATAGTCACATTTTTTTTACACCAATATATTGAGATTTATTGGAATTTGTTTATACTGACAACTTGATTGAATGCCATGTGACTTCTATTGATCGTCAAAGCTATAGAAATCCAGAAGGGGTTCAGTTTTAGTAGAATTAGAAAGTGTTACCTCCCACTTTAGCATCTTATTTCATTTACAGTATTTTATTTTGTTTCCCATTCAATAATGTAAGTTTACATGTGTATTTGTAAAACTATGTAAGCATGCATGCACTAGCAATAGAATAGTCGTGCATTAAAATACCTTATATGTATAGGTCACACTCAAAATATGTTCTGGTGGCAGTGCTTCCCTTACTGTATACATATTGTATACATACCGTATTTTCTCGATTATAAGACAAGGTTTTTCAGAGCAAATACTCTGAAAAATATCCCTTTAGTCCCAGCGCTTTTCATACCCAAGGTCCAAAATATTTTTATACATTTTATGGTGACATGACTGGGCTCCCAACCGGTTTCTTTTTTTAAGTTTATCTATTTCATTTCTATTTTTCCCTGCATTATTTGGTTCAGGGAAACACATTTTTCCCCCCTCCTCCACCTCCTCCTGATCTGTTTGTGCTGATCACACTGATCAGCAAGCAAGGCTCCATCGCCCTGCATTGCTGATTTCAATAATTGTGATCAAGCAGCAAGGGTATAGAAAGTATAGAAAGACCCTGCTGAGGCTCTCCTGTCCTGTGAGCAGTGACACCTACCGCAAGGGAATGCCCGATCCAGTGCCAAACAAGTCTGTGAGATTAGGCAGAACGAAGCAAAGCAAGTTATGAGCTTCTAAAGCGCGCACACAGAAGAGAAAAATGGCCCAGCTGGGGGAAAAAAAGCCAAGAAAACTTTTTAGATGCATAAATAAGAAAAGGAAAACAAACGCGTATTAGTTGTTAGTTTTACAGATGAAAATGAGTGATTTGATACATATGAGTTTATAGAGGAAGGTGTTCTACCTCATCTGTCTACCTGTATTGATTTTCTTTTTTTTTTTTGAATGGGTGACTAAAAAAATATATATCAGGGTATTCCGGTAGATACTGCTTATCCTGATTTTATTTAGTCTTTTGACACTGTCCCACAGACTTATCAGAACTTGCAATCCTTGAGTTTGGCTCCCAATATTTTGAATGGATAAGACTGTGTCTGGGTGACAGACAACATAGGTTTGTAGTCAAAGTATACTGTGATCAAGATTTTGTTACAAGTGGAATACCCCAGGGATCTGTACTTGGACTCATGGATTGCAGGATAAAACTTACCAGATAAGGTTAAAGGATATGAATATATATATCTTTTGGATTCCCTATGTATTTAATACCCCTGTTGAGTCTTTCAAGCTATAATTAAATATATAGCTTGAAAGAAAGATGCAACAGGGGGATTTAAATACTTAAAGGAAATCCAAAAGATAAGAGGAGAGTATATTTAAAAGATTAAAAACTACCGCAAAGAGGACATAACATTAAATCAGGAAATATTTTACCCAGAGGGTAGTGGGTGCATGGAATACCATTAAATATGCATGGGATAGGCATAATGCTATCCTAGATACGACTACATAGTTACATAGGCTGAAAAATGGATCAAGAAGCTGTTTCCTCATAAGTTAAAAATGATATCCCTGAATACTATGTTTTTGCAAGTAAAAGGGAAAGTATTCAGAAATTGAGCATACTGGATGTGCCGAATGATTATCTGCCGACAGTGTCATTCTCTGTCAATTAAGTTCTGATTTATTTCTTTAGTTCCCAGAAAACTTTTTTTAAACTGTTATTCTTGCTTCCCTGAACAGAACACCTATCTGTGTTTGAAAGTATATCTCAGATGGACAGATGCAGTCCTAGCATGGCAGATGTTTCACAAACTTACTTATGGCATCCTTTGACAGTGCCATATTTAGTAAGCTCCTCTGTTTGAGCATACTCGGGAGCTTTATGGCTCCGCCTATCCAAAGACCCACAAATGAGGTTGTGAATGTCAACTTGTGTGATTTAAAAAAAAAAAAAAGTTTTCCTATTAAACGCCACTATTTTTCTTTCTCATTTTGTACTCTGTGCTCAGGCCAAACGTATCTGTCCGATGGGGGGGGGGGGGGGACTGACTGAAATCTCACAAAAAGTTTACTCATTTGTGTGGTCCTTCCCGCAGCCCCCATCTCAACTTGGCAAGGAGGATGATGATGATGAAGATGAAGAAATGGAGCTCCCTCATCTACCTGCCAAGCAGATGAAGATCACAGCTTCAAATACCTTGCAGAAGCGAGTAAGGAAATATTCTGGTATTTTTATAATACACTGTAGATTATAACATTTTAGGACTCTGTTTTTTTAAAAAAAAATGTTTACCCCTTCAGTCCCCTAAAATGTACATCCTAAAAGCCTTTGCTACGTGTCCTGACTTTCTTGCAGAGGCTTCTTTTGACAGCCTGGACTGTGAGAAGGGAGGGTAGGGAGGGGGTAGATAGTGTGTGTGTGTGTGTGTGTGAGTGAGAGGGCTTGGATAATGTAAGAAGGGGGGAGAGGGGGTGTGAGAGATGGGGAGAAAGTGGGGATCTGATGGGGAAAATGCTGCCCCCCCCAGATTTTTAGGGGTTCCTATGCCCATGCCTGTAGGGTATGTCTGGCCTGCTGTGACATCCCCCCTACTGGCCAATCGCAGGCCTTGTAATCTCCAATGCAAGTCTGTGGATACTTCCTTGGTGTTCAGTGTGATCAGTGCAGGGGGTGGGGCGCAGGGAATAGAGCGATCAGTAATGTTTCTTCCTTCATGTTTTTAGAGTGGCTTTGCCTCTAGGTAACAAACTTGCTGTTTCAGGCTTTGCTATAGGCAACTGTCTGGTGGTGGGGAATCGATTAATTTAATTAGAGCTCTTTGTTGTTTGGAAGAAATCCATAAGAATACACACTGTTGTAACCTCAAACTGTGAGGTACAAGGTGCCAGGTCTTGGAATGTCTCATGGCAAGGATATCTACCTTTGCAAATTTCTCTATAACCCTGGACATCCATGTCAGAGGGAACTGAAATGCCAAGGTGTGATACAAAATGGAGACATTATACGAAAAGGTTGGCATCAACTTGGCACAAACTGTCATGTTCAACTTGTTCATGCTATACAAGCTGTTACAGAAATGAATTAATGAATGAAAGTTATTTTGGAAATCCTTTTAGGAGCCCGCTTGTAATTCAAATTTCCAATCACTAAAACTTTGTGGCAGGCACTTTTTCTTGCAGGATGCCACAATGACTTCAACCACCCCTGCCCTGCCCCCATCTATTTATATATTTTTTAAAATTATATTATGAAGATATTATAAAGACTTGCCTAACACTGCCCTTCTTAATAGCCAAACGGTTTTAAAAAGCTTTCAAAAATAAATTCTATTGAAGAATTCTTGTTAATGGTGATGCAGAAATATAATCTTGTTTAAAAAAAGAGGAAAATTTGGGGGGTATTTTGAATCTGCTTTTTACCTGCATAAGAATTATGAACTGCTATTAAACGATCATAGCTAGTTTCCAGGGTGTGCCGTTTTATTTACAGAAAGGGTGAAACCTATACATGTGTGGTATTTTCCGTAATCTGTAGATGTAGCAAAATTTGCCAGAGGTTGGTAACAAAATGGTTGATAAATATCTAGATTATGCAAGTGAAATGCACTGGCTTGTGTGCTTTTCAAAAGTATACCCTTTGGGGAATCACAAGCATGATAAAAATAGAGTACAACATACTTTTGGGAAAAGGATTAACAGAACAGCACGTGATTGTTTTCTTCAGATACTCATATTAAGGAATGCTGGGTTATTATGGATCGGCAATGATTCAGTTAAATATTCCTTTGCTCCAGGCTTCCATGCATTTGAGCTTTTAGTTGATTTCCAGGTGACCCAGCAAGATGATATAGTAAAGAAGGGTGCGATCTCTGCTTTTAGATTTCAATGTAAAAGTGGATTTTAATTCTATCTTTCTTTCCACTCTATTTTTCTAGCCAGGGATGGCAGGAAATCCATTCTCCCTTGCCCAAACCCTTCCTCTTACAAAAGTGGTACAAAATGACTCGTACACATCACCTGTTCCCCAGCCTGTTCCGACTACACGTCCAAAAACATTAACCATGTCACGGACATTGGTAACAAAAGAGGAACCTACTGCAGTGCAACCAGTACCCTCGGAGGTGAGTTTTAAAGGCTGGGTTGAAAAATGTGCTGAAGCTGGCATGTATTGAAACCTTGTCTTTGTCTTTACATGTGTTCTGGCACTATGGCAAAATGTTACAATATTGTGATTTAAGTATAATTGAAGAAACATTGCTCATTTACTTTCACAACAGCTGCCAGTCCTGTCATCTGAACAATTTAAACACCTTTCTGAATTGAAAACATTAAGATGTAATTAGTAACATGTATGTGATGTAAATAAATAATTGAATGTAGCATGTGAGTGTGTATACTCTAGTGTCAGTCAGTGTGTATACTCTGTGTGTATACTGTTGTGTCGGTGTGTAAATGTATAGTGCCAGTCTACTGTATTGTATTGCCAGATTGAGTGTGTATGTGCCTATAGTGTTGGTGTGTAATTTTATATATCTATAGTGTTTGTGTGTGCACGCACATGTGTATGGGGTTGTTTGTTAAAGTTATGGCATTAGCATGAGTGTGTGTACATGAGCGTAGTATGTTGGCGTGTGTGTGTGTGTGTGTTACTATAAGTTGTTAGTATTTGTGAGCAAAGGATGTCGTGTATGGCAAGGCTCGACAAACCCCAGGTGCCAGAAAAATTAAGAAAAAAAAAAAAAGCTGGCTCCTAGATCCAAACCGAATTTGTCAACCCTGATGTAATAATTTATAATGGAAGTTCTTTTCTTTTCAAGCCAATCCTCAGTCCTTTAGAAGGCACTAAAATGACAGTGAATAATTTGCACCCCAGGGTCACAGAAGAAGATATTGTGGTGAGTACAACTGTACCAAAAAAAAAGCACACCGAATCGATTCATCCATTACCCTGTGTTTGATGTGCTTGTTTTGTACTGATCGTTTCTATCCTTACTCTGCAGGAACTATTCTGTGTTTGCGGTGCTCTGAAGCGTGCCCGTCTGGTGAGCCCTGGTGTAGCAGAAGTGGTGTTTGTTAGAAAAGATGATGCAGTTGGTGCCTACAAAAAATACAACAACAGATACCTGGATGGTATGTTTGAGGATGAAAAATTGAATGACATTTGGACTATGTTAAATATACCATAACAAAAAAAAATTTGTGGTTGTATTTTTTTTTCTTGTGTTCTCAGGGCAACCCATGAAATGTAATCTTCATTTGAATGGAAATATTATCACATCGGATCAGCCCATACTGTTGTAAGTGTAATTCCAGAGACTGTACGAGTATAACATATATTGCAAGGTCTATATCGGTGTCACTTAGTGGGTTTTTTGCCACTGCCCTAAACAGGCATTTAAAAAATATTTTAAAAAAATTAAGCTTTAGCTTGGCTAATTTTTTTTGGCTGCTTTAGACCGCCAGCCCCCATTAATTTCCACATATGCATGTGTGCAGTTGGTGAGCAGAATATGCATTTGGCCAGGCTCCTCCAAGGCAAATTAGCTAGAGAAAGGGAAAGTGTATGGAGTGGAGTCCAATTAATTCCTCTGGATTTGGAGGGGGGGCACTTTGAGTATATAAAGGCTGGAGTGTACTTTGCATATATTTAAGTTTTTTCCTAAGAAATTAAATTTATACTTGCTGACTTAAGTCAAGATCTGAGAGCACTCTATCGACACATCTGTGCAACACAACTGCAGTTTAAAGGGTGCACAAAAGGAAATGAGCAATGGCAGATTGTTTGATAATTTAAGATATATTGGATGTAATTTTAATTAAGGGGTGTGTAAGTGCTTCTGAGCAATCTCAAAAGTGCTTCTGTAGTAGTTTAGTAAATCTCCCATGGCTACTTTTTACAAGTCCCTCAAAAACCATTGACCATTTGTTTCCACAGGCGATTAAGTGACACACCTGCCACAGCAAAGAAAGACAGTGAAGCAAGAAGATCCAGCACATCATCCTCAGCTGTTACCAATTCAACAGCTGAAGTCGACCCAGACACCATCCTGAAAGCTCTGTTTAAATCTTCAGGGTCTTCAGCAATTGCTCAGCCAACTGCATTCAAGATCAAGCTGTGAGGCCTACAGGAAAAGGATGCACCCATTTTGAGTGAACCAGTGGTTCCAGTGACATGTGGAAAAGTACTATTTTTTTCCCTGAAACTTTAACTAAACCTGTCCACCAGCTGCTGTTTGCTGGAAAATTCAGACATGGTGTGGGACAATCGGTCTGATGGTTGTCTGTACATTTTTCACTTTGGTTTTCTTGAGCATACAATTTTTTTTGTTTAAGAATTACTCTCTTCTACTAAAACATTGTTATGCCTCCTACCAGGAGAAGAAAATAGTAAATGTATGTGCAGTCCCATACTGTCAATTATTGTTTGTACTAAAAACACAATATAACTTTTTTTTTTTCTTATGTGCAGCATCCCTTTAACATACAAACATGCATCCTGATGAATGTATGTTGCAGAAACCATGATACTTTACTTTTCTAGATAACTATCTGGTGTAACTGATAGTTGATTAAAAATGAATCCATTAGAAATGTTATGTTTTTAAATTTAGTGGTTTGTGGCTTTTTTTGTCAGGGTTCTGGCCAGTATTTTATTCTTTTGATTGGAAAATATTGCTTTAAGACATTTATTATAGTAGTATTCTTGTCTGACTTATGGAATAACTCACACTGCTGTTGATTGTATAATTTTTGGACACACCGCTTTAAACAATGGCATTTGAAACTATACCAATCAATAGGGGGGCAAGAAAAACATTTTCTATGGTTTGGCTTCTGAGAAGTAGAATAACCCTGCAATGTGAGCGACCATATTGTATACTTTACTAAGGCTTGCTCAGCTTTGATTCCCTCTTGCCAAGTTTGCTCAAATCTAAGACTTTTTTTTTTTCTTCCTTCATGGCAAACGCTCTGAAAAATAACCTTTGTGTTATATTCGAGGTTGTCTAATATTTGGACCAGAATAGAGGTCTGGCTATAAGACTAAAATCCAGATCCCCTGCAGGGCTCCTCTCTCACAAACTCTGCTGCTGCAGTCACTTCCTCTGGTGCTTCGATGACCTCTGGTGCTCCATCATAGAAGTCTCAGTGGAAGCGCCGGGCAGAAGCGCAGACGTTCGGCGGCTGCCAAAGAGGAGGATTCCTGCGGTGCTGCAGGGGACCTGGATGCCGATGTGCGTAGACAACCTCCTCTTCTGCCTGGCACTTCCGCTGGGGCTTCTATGACAGGGCGCCGGCATGACATGACCTTTTTGGTGCTGATTCATAGAAACCCAGCGGAATTGGCGGGCAGAAGTTGTCTACGTACATCACGCAGACGCCCACTGGCTGCCCCCACTAGACACCAGTGACCTTGGAGCATGGGGGGCAGATGTGCATAACTGGGGGGCAGGTTGCCAAATAAAAACAAGAAATGCATTTTTCTCAATCAGTTTGTATTCAATATGAAAAAAGTTAACTTCCTAAATTAATTCAAATTGGGGGGGGTTGTCTTATAATCGAGCAAATACAGTATTTAGTGTACAGATACCAATTATATACATTCCTCTTTCACTTGCTTTACGTTTTAACTGGTGCTTCTGTTTTCTGTAGAGCAGTTGCAGTGCTGCAGCATCTCAATCATACAAAAAGGTGAAGGTGCAGGAGCTGCAAATTCAATCCAGACGTCACAATGTGTATGCACGGTTATTTTGTTTTGAAATCAGTGTGTAAATAAAGTTCTTTAATCCCTTAACGACAAAGCCAGTACTTGTACAGGCTGCTGTTAAACAGCTACATCACCGTGATTGGTGGCTTTGCAGCATCCACGGAAGCCTCACAAGGGAGGCTGACCGTGGATCTGGGGAGGACAGCCCTCCCCACAAAAAAAGGCTGCTGCCACACCAGTCATCAAAGGTCGAGGCATGTAGCAACACAACCCCCCTACCCCCATCGCCTTGTTGCGCCAAAGAGCAATCACAAGCACCAGCACGTCAATGGCGTTGCCGCCACTCACAAGATGGTGTCGCCAACTGAAAAATGAATGAGTTCAGAGGGTCTAGCCATCTGCCTAGATTGTAAGTTCCTGGTGGAACAGGGCCCATCATTTCTCTTATCTGTATGTCTATTGCTGTATTGTTCTTGTCATCTGCATAATTTTCAGCTTGTACAGCACTGCCAAATCTGTCTGTGCTTTATAATTAATTATAATAATATCCAGACCCTCTTATGAACTATTGAGCTCCTCCTGTAGGTTGAATGCAGATACTGCACTCAACCATGCAAGGTCAATGGAGCCCAGCTCACTAATCAGTGTGGTTGGGAAAAAAACATGTAAAAATATGGTAACATGTAAAAATAATTCCCCACTGTCGCCAAACAAGTACAAATATATATATGCATATACACATATATCTATAAAGCTATGTTTTTTATGAGCAGGTCCTAATCGCTATATAGTCGCTAATCGCTATATCGTCACAAAAATTCTTGCAGGGAAAGAGTTAAAATACTGGCTTTAAAAATGCCCATAAGGTGCCTGTTTTTCAAAAATGTATGATTTGATGGGGTAAATTTAATTGGTCGGCTTCAAACGTGTCCCAAATATGACTAATCAGATGTCTAAATGGCAAAGAAATACACACCTCGCAAAGGTGGCCTTTGTGCTCAGGAGATGTTGCTGAACACTTATTGGGGTGACTGGGAGCGGAGAATTTATACCTGGAATACCTGTGTGAAATTTTTTTTTTTTTTTACTACCATAAAGTTTGACAAAGGCTGATGGTAGAAGTACTGCATGGAAAGGGTTAATATACCAGCATTTGAAATACCTTGGGGTGTCTAGTTTTCAAAGATATATGGTTTGATGGGGTAAATTGCGTTGGCTGGCTTCAAGGATACCTGAAAGAGCACATGGGGCAGATTGACCAGATTTGGGGGAAAAAATAGCAAAATGCTACTTTTTCTAAAAATTTCTAAACTCAGGACAAATAGAATCCATTTAATTTTTTTTCATTAGTTTTTGCAGACGAGTGAAAGATTTTTTTTTTAAAAAAAAGGGAGAACATTTTTTTTAAACACAAAAATCACCATATTTTATCTTTTAATTTTTAATAGTAAATTAGATATGATAAAAATAATGGTATCTAAAGAAAGCCCTGATTGTCCCGAAAAAAAACCAAATATATAATGTGTGTGGGTGCACAAAATGAGAGAAGAAAATTACAGCTAAACAGCAACACTGAAAAATATTAAAAGAGCCTTTGTCCCACTAAGAAACAGTCTTGTCATTAAGGGGTTAATGGTCTTCTAAAAGGCTTACACACTCATAAGTTTCGATGGACTGTCACCCCTAGGACAAATTGCCGCTCTTTGGCAAGCGAAAAGTTGAATGGCATTAGACAGCTCCACGTCACTCCACTTAATTATTCATGCTATATGGTGAACAGAATGTCTCAAACTACAACTATGTCGCTGCTTAGCTAACAATGCTACAAGTGTCTTGCAGAAAAACAGGTATATGTCATTGTTTTCAAAGTTTCTGGAGCTACGTAGCGTGACACAAGAAGGATATGTATGCCACTCATGACGTCAGTATTTGTAAACTAACCCAATCTTTTTTGGAGCAGCCGAGAAACGGCACTCGTTTTACATAATTTTCTTGACCTGAGGAACCAATAGGATTACATTTGGTTGGGGGGGGATCTGTAAACCCTGTCTAAACCACTCATCACTCATACTTACCTTTCCCATAGAACGGCCCCAACAACGTTTACAACCAAGTGGGGCTGTTGCAGTTATTATTATATTCTTTAGCCAGACATAAAACACATGGGGGATCTTTCGCAAATGTGTTTACATTGCTTTTGTTGGACCCTATAACCCACATTTGCGAGACGTTTCCCCGGTCTCCTCACGAAGCCGTTTCCTTACCTCACTTCCTGAGCTCTAAACACAAGACACTATTTCCTGCTTGTTTCTGAATGACACACGGACATTCCTACCTACACGTTGCTCATCTATTCAGAACTAGAATTATTTTGTAATAATTAGTATCTGCTGCCATTAAATCCAAAGTGCGTTGATCAATATTTCGCGTCCTTCAATAGTTAAGGTGGATTAAACGTGAGTAATCAAAGCGGGGATCCCAGTTTAGGTTGATAGCAATGGTATCGTAACCGCCTCCCCGAATAACTTATAGATTTTGTCGGTGTGCCCTTAGGTCAGGTCAAATCAAACCCCGGGGGGAGGGTGAGTAGCTTCGTCAGTGTGATGTGGACGGGCAAAATGGTTAACCGAAGAAACATTTGAACACAGTCTGGTGAACATATTTTGAAATGTAATTGGCTGGACCTAATGAAGTGGTACCAAATAATTGTTACAGCAAAAGTTATATTGGATTTCAGGAGTAAATGTACACATCCCTATTGTCCATTTTTTTTAGCAGTGTGTTTTTTTCCGGAAAGTCTCTTTTTCACACCAATGGTTGCCATTTCAACGAGTTTGACTTAATATGGTGGGCATGAGTCTTACTGTTTTATTGCCCTAACACCTTAAGTGCTGCGAGCTGGCCACATTTTGACGATCTTTGGAGACCTGTTAGATTTACATGACAACCAAATAAAAACCTATGGAAACCTGTAACCTTCAGAATCTGCCTTCTCTGGTCTAAGGTCCAATGATTAAACATCAAACTGGGGACATACTAAACAGCATATTAGGATGATGGGATGATTGGCTGCAATACTCATCACTGTCACTAGGTGTCAGTACACTTTTCACACTCATACATGGTCATAATATGTTCTTTTCTGTAGTTCTTGATACTAAGTTGCAACGACTGCGAAAAAAAGAAGCTGCAAATGTTTACCTATTTACTTGCTGAAAAATATACAGTTTTATGACGGAATCATAGTAAACTCTATAGAAATAATAGAAAAATGTTATGGTAACATGTATATGCAAACACCATATTTTACCTGTTTTTATTGGCACTATCTGGGAATATATTTTTTAAACATGGGGATTATGGGTGCAATATTATGGTTACACATGCTAATTAACATACTTGACCTGTTTCTGATAAGAATATGGGTATAATCATTTTTTACATGGGGATTATGGGTAAAATATTATAGTTACACATGCCAAGGAACACATTTGACCTGTTTCTGATAAGAATATGGTTATAAATATTTTTTACATGGGGATTATGGGTGGACTATCATGGTTACACATGCCAAGGAACACATTTGACCTGTTTCTGACAAGAGTATGGGTATAATCATTTTTACATGGGGAAAGAATAACATAATAGAGAACATAATATTCCATCCTTCGCCTGTTTAGATGCTGCTGGCTGATTGCACATATTGCTATCAACAATGCAGGGTTATGAAGCCCTACTTGCTTATCCCAGTGTGCCTAGGGATATTGCACTGGGAACAGTGCACAATTTTATTTAAAAGTGCCCTCATTTCCTTTGGCCCTACCGCTACAAGTAAACAATTATAAGGAATAAATAAACCACTACCCTCAAAACCCTTAAATCAATAATGTAAAAAATATAGGGTAACATGTAAAGGATGATGTGCCCCTCTTGAAAATAAAAACTATATACGTATGGTGTTACAGTACCCAGGGGATGTTGCCAAACATAAATTGGCTCATTGTTGAGCAGTGGCACCTATTGTGTAGACGAAATCCCAAGTGAAATTGCCAACAAATTAATTTCCTAGTTTAGAATATTTTTTTTTACATATTATAACCAGAGCAGACAGGTGATGATGGGGCTGCCCTGATACTTTAAGGCCTGTTGATATAAGTGTAGCGATGGCAAGATATGCATGGCCTCACACTAAGTTTTTTATGCTCATGTGTGTATTTGGTGTGCCAGATGGCCGGTACAGGACTGATTATTACTAATAATTGTTTTATGTATTTCTTTGATCTCAAGAGAAATCCATACTTGTTTTTAACAAAACAATTTATAATTTGTGTTTGTAAATCAAATTTGGAAAAGGGGAATCTTGGTTTAACAAATATGGTAAAAATCCCTTGTCCTGAAAGAGTTAACAAAAACCTGTCTCTATCTAATTTTGTTCCAAGAAACTTCCCTTATCTGCAGACCTGGAGGCTGCCTCAAACTGTCCCCACAAAGTTAGAAGCTTAGCATTGTCCAAATGGGTATGATTATATTTTTTCACAGGGATTATGGATGGAATGATATGATTGCACGTGCCATGTGATATATTTGATCTACTTCTGTTAAGAAAATGGGTATAAATATTTGTCTACATAGGAATTATGGGAAAATATCATGATTACACATCCCTAGTAACATATTTGACCAATTTCTCTTATTGCACCTATAACCCCCATATATAAAAAATATTTATAACCATATTCTTATCAGAAACAGGTCAAATATGTTACTTAGCATGTGTAACCATTATATTCCACCCATAATCCCCATGTTTAAAAAATATATTCCAAGATGATGATAATCAAAATGTGGTATTTGCACATGCATGTACCATATTAAATCAATAATCCAGCCCTACAAATGTTTTAACTAATTTTTCTATTATTTCTATATAATTTACTATGATTCCATTATAAAACTGTACATATTTCAGCAAGTGAATAGTTAAACATTTGCAGCTTCTTTTTGCAACTTAGTCATTGCAATTTAGTATCAAGAACTACAGAAAAAGAATATACTTTGATTTACCAGGAGTATAAAAAGTGTACTGACATCTAGTGATAGTGATGAGCATTGCAGCCAATCATCCCATTATCCCAAAATGCTGTTTAGTACGTCCCCAACAATCTAGGAGGGGATTAAACAAGCAGGTATGAGCACTCTGTAATTTAATAGCACATCTTTATCAAACATCCTGGAGTACTTTACCTCTAACTGCACCTTAAGTTAACTTTATTAAATTTACCCTCAGTCCTCAACATTAAATAGACCCTAAAGACCCCATGAACCATAACTGCCCTTAAATTAACCCTAAAGACCCCATTAAACATAACTGCCCCTAAATTAACCCTTAACACCCCATTGACAATAACTGTCCTAAAATTAACCATAAACACTCCATTAACCATAACTGCTCCTAAATTAACCCCCACCTCCCCTAACTTTATGCAGCCCAAATATTCATGTTATATTTTATAGTTCCTGAGCAGTGTGGATGCGATATATGGAAAGGGGCGGGGCCAATCACCAGTGTGACTGCAGGGAGGGACTGGAAAGTAGTAACTGCTGTGACACTGAATGATCCGATTCATGATCCGATTCTTCGGATCATTTCAATTAACGACTCGAAATAAACCAATTCACTTTACTGATCAGAACTTCCCATCATGATTGAAATTAACCTTTTTACCAACTGCTCTTTATCACAGTGTAACATGAATAGGGTAGGACCTTGGGGTCTGTAGACTGCTTTAGCATTTCTTCTAAATTGGGGATACCCCCATGCTGTGCTGGTGACATTACTAGGGGCCATTTAAATAGTTCAATTTTGTCCCTTTTCTCACTCTGATCTCACTCTTCCTTATAGTAATGATAAGCAGCTGGGTTATCAGACACATCAGAACAGTTTGTACAGACCCTTCAGATTCTCTGTCAGAGTGATGGATACTGTTCTTGCACTAAACCTGTCAACACAATCCCAATGTACTTCGTATGTCTTGATACGCTGAAGAGGACATACCAAGACATTTTGGATAATGCTATGCTTCCAACTCTTCTATTCCAACAGGACTGTACCCCAGTGCACAAAGCAAGATCCATAAAGACATGGTTAGATGAGTTTGGTTTGGAACGTGATTGGCCTGCACAGAGCTCTGACCCCAACCCCATCCCACTGGGATGAACTGGAACAAGCCAGGCCTTCTCATCCAACATCAGTGCCAGACAAATGCTCTACTGCCTGAATGGGAAATATATTCCAAAATGTCATAAAAGTAATGGTCAGGTGTCCCAATACTTTTGTCTATATAGTGTATTTTGGGTGATCTCTGCACCAAGCTGGACTGATTCTGTGTAGCAATTCCATTAAGTCCCTTCCTACATGAACTTTCATTAGTCAGTGTCAGAGTGTCCAGCTGGGTGAATCACAATGAGCTAGAATACATACAAATAGCTCAAATGCAGCTGTCTGAAAGCATTATATTTTCCATATATTTATATATAAATTTATTTTGCATAACGTTATTTTTCCACGTCATTCCCTGGGTAGGTCAGTTATCTTCCCCCTGTTTTTTGTTTTATTGAGCTCATGAGGGAACTGTATACCTAGGCTCGGTATGCTGCTTTGGGAGGTTGGGGGAGCTTTTTTTGGAAAGCCTTGGTTGGTCCTTGGTGGACCAGTTAACTACCGAGTGCTGGGTCGGAATGCTTGGGCGGATTAATGGCACTTTACAGGCCTTGGGTGGGCTGACTATTTACTGGCCACTGGCGCAAGTCTGGATACTCTCACACACCTGTTTGAACAATGGTGATATGTAACACTAGTTATTTTCCGTTTACCAGCCTCATATTATGATACAAACTACTACCACCAGATACTACCTGTCAGCCTCTTGTTGGGGCCTTACTGTGTCCTGTTTGCATCCTTGAATGGGGACTTTGTGCACCTATGAGCCAAATGTATAAGTTGGCAGCTGTTCGAGCTGTGTTCAAAATTGAAGAGCATAAGAGATGTAAAGAGTGATTCTTCCTGGGGTTTGTCGTCTTTTATAGTAAATTTAAGAAAAAAACAGAACTTCCTGAGTGTGACAATTGAGTTCAAAATATTGTCTCTATACCTGCGTTTTCTTCTTTGATTCTACTGCCTGGCATTGCTACTACACAGAACCCTAGACACACGATATAAAGGTGGAAAACTCCAATACACAACTCCTTATTTGTGAGTGCATAAGAAGTGGGGTTTCAAAATAATACATTCCCCAAAGAACCTGTCTTATATTGTGTAGGTCCCCCTTTTGCCGTTAGAACAGCCCTGATCCATTGAGGCATGGACTACACTAGAAATCTGAAAGTGTGTTATGGTATCTGGGACCAAGACGTTGGCAGCAGATCCCTAAAGTTCTGTAAGTTGCGAAGACAGGGCCTCAATGGATGCGTCCTGGTGCCGTGTATTCTCCAGGTAATCGATGCACATGGCCATCCAAGTGATGTTAAATGAAAACCTGATTCATCAGACCAGACCATTGCTCCGTGGTCCAGTTCTTATGCTCAGGTGCCTATTGTAGGCGCTTTCAGCAGTGGACAGGGGTCAGTATGGGCACCCTAACTGGTCTGCGGCTATGCAGCCCCATACGCAACAAACTGAGATGCACTGTGTTTTCTGACACCTTTCTATCAGAACCAGCATAGATTTTTTTCAGTAATTTGAGTTACGGTAGTTCGTCTGATGGATTTGACCACACAGGCCAGCCTTTGCCTCCCACATGCATCATTGAGCTTTGGTTGCCCATTACCTTGTTGCCGGTTCACCACTTTTCCTTCCTTTCGATAGGTACTGACCACTCCACACCAGGAACACCCCACAGGAGATTCAGTTTTAGAGATGCTCTGACTCAGTCGTCTAGCCATTAAAATGTGGCTCTTGTCAAAGTTGCTCAGATCCTTATGCTTGCCTATTTTTCCTCCTTCTAACACGTCATCTTTGAGGACGAAATGTTTACTTTCTGCCTAATATATCTCACCCACTTACAGGTACCATGATAACAAGATTATCAGTGTTATTCACTTCACCTGTCAGTGGTCATACTGTTATGGCTGGTCAGTGTTTTTTTTTTGGGGGGGGTAAGTAAAGATAAAATGGAAGAAGTACAAGATAAGTGTAATGGTATTATTGTGCACCTTTGCATTGATTCACCCACCCTAGTAATGTGTACTGGAAAATTACAATGAAAATACATTTTCTGTTTTTAAAGCAGAATATTTTTAAAATATTTGTAGGGAATTCCCATATAAGTTTTGCAATGATGCCTTTAAAATGCATGAAGATAATACCAAAAATCAATAGTTTCGAAAACGTTTCGAGTAATTTCAAGATTATTGTTTTCATTCTTTCACCAGCTTTAATGTTTCCACTTGTTACGTTGTCCAAAAAATAGGAATCATAATAAAAAAAAAGCTTGCTGCACCACATTAACTGCAACATTGGCAAAATATGATTATAGTAATCATTTTATGTAGGTTATAGTCCAGAGACCAATACTATGTGTTTAAATATTAACTAACATGTTGTATTCATTTTTAGAGTCTTGATCTGTGGACTGTTTGCAAATCATGTCGGCTCTGTTGAAAGGTATGTATGGTTTTACGTATAAGTGTATTTTGTTCAACAGTGTCTGTATAAAAAGTGGGATTACCACACTTCTGCAGTAATTAATTTAACTGTATATGTGAAATGTGAATTTTTGTAAATGTTTTTTAAAGACTAAAGTATGTAAACTGCAACATAGTTTTTATTTTGTTTTTGTTGCAATAAACCAGAGGCTGCCATTGTAGGCAGACATGTTTGGGTGGCTGAAAAGACCACACTGAGCTGCTTCTTTATGGTATGCTGATTTGTTTTATTCAATGGAGGAAGGAGGGAGCCATATCCATAACACACCTTCTTGACTACCTTCATAGATCTGTTATCGTTCTCTAACAATGAAAACTATTATTATGCCCTGTTTCTGGCTTAACCCGTTCAGGCCTGTGGTTTTTCATAACCATATGTTTGATAAACCATGTTTCTCCTTCTTCCATATTTGATGAACCAGCACCAATTATATATTATTATTATTATTTATTGTTTTATATAGCGCCATCAAACTCTGTAGAGCTGTACAATATATTGCTTTGTTCATCAAAAAAAATAAAATAAAACATAAATAATTTGTATTGATAATATTGGCATAATAAATTATTGGCATAAAAACCAATACTAAAAACAGATCTTGCTTACATTTTCTTCTATAGTATAAGTATAGCCACAGCTGAACAATGATGCAATTAATGTTTAGCAACATCCATAATTTACATATTAGCCCATATTACATATTTTTAATACTACTGGCTTAAGGGGCTTGGGGAGAATTATTTTTTTAAAATATTTTTTTTACTTATAGTGGAATGGCTAAGGGACACTTATATTTTCATATTTATTTTTTTGTGCAGTATGGCTCAAGATCCCTTTGGGGGATCTTTCACACATTTTATATGTCTATATGGCAGTGATATCATGGTGACATCATTGGGCTCCTAATCATTTTTTTTTTTTTTAAATTCAATTTTTTCAATTTTTTTGAAGAGAAACTATTTTCCGTCTTGCTTTCCCTCTTAGTAATAATTAAAATCAGCCAGCGGCAGGGGGGTCAATGGGAGAAATAAAGTGTTCTAGCAGTCTAAGTGCTGACGAGAAAGGGGCTGACTAGACCTGATTCCTGAATTTTATGGAGGCATTCAGCAACACCAAAAACTGCTGCAGGGGCCTCCGTGCAGAGCCGGCCTTAGGTGTTCTGGCGCCCTGTGCGGACTACTCCTCTGGCACCCCCCCATCCCAAAAAAGGTATAAAAACTTATAAAAAAACTCCCCTTTCTCACTATCTATCCCCCTGTATCACTATCTACCTACCTCTGCCCTTCTCTGCCCCTCTACTGACCCCTCTTCTCACTGATCCCCCTCTTCTCACTGGTCCCCTCGCGCCCTTACCCACCTTGTTGAGTCCTGCAGTGGGCCCGGGGCGTCCGTCTTCCGTGATGCGGCGGCGCTCACAGCTGGCGCCCGAACAGCAATCACATTCCTATCATGCCCAGGCATATCAGATTCAGGATGTACTACCGCGGGCTTGGCATGATAGGGTAACCAGTTGCCTTCTCACTCCCTTCTGCCCTATCCACCCCTTCTCCCTCCCTTCTCCCCTATCTACCCCTTCTCACCCCCTTTCTTCTTTCAGCTTCTTTTCCTATTCTTCAGTTCTTCTGTCTTCTTCCGGGTCAGAGGGCACGGACAGCGGTGGGCGCGGCTTCAGTGCTGTGCGCTGGGATCTGACAGCAAACCCCGGCGCACAGCAGCTGTTGCCGCGCGGATCACAAGGGAGCGGTATCGGAGGTCTTTAACAGACCTCCAGCTCCCTTGAGTGATTTTAAGCCGGGTTGAACCCTTGCGAGCCTGCTCCTCCAGCGGCGGACATTACTGTCCGTCTCTGGAGGGGTGCCGGGTGCCGCAAGTTGGGGCGCCGCGGCGGCGCCCCCTGGAGTGTGGCGCCCTGTGCGGTCGCACAGGTCGCACAACCCAAAGGCCGGCCCTGCCTCCGTGTGATTGCTCCCCAGAACAGCAGCGTGTGCCAAATACAATATGTTGGTGGCCGCTTGTTTTAAAAGATAAGCTCAAACGGTGTTGCTGAAATGTCTGTGGAAAATTGGTTTAGGCAAGTGTGAAAAATTGCTGTAAAGTTGGAATGCCTTCAAAAATAGACATGGTAATAGTTTCTTTTTATCATTTAACCCCTTAAGGAACAGGCTGTTTGTTTTTGGGGTTTTTTGTACCCTTCGTGACTAAGGCTTTTTTAACACTTTTGTGGCGCTAATGTTTAGCTGTGATTTTCTTTACTCTCATTTGGTGAACCCACACAAGGTTTATATATTTTTTTTTAGAACAAGAAGGGCTTTCTTTAGATACCATTTTTTGATCATATCTAAAATCATAAACTAAACTATTTTATTCATCTACAAAAGCTACTTTTTGTCCTTAATTTAGAAATACCCAATGTTTTTGTTTTTTTTTGTGGGTTTTTGTAGGTAATAGGGCAATATGTACAAGTAGTGTATAGCTATTTTCAAAACCATTTTTCCAAATGTGGTCATTCTGCTATTTGGGACATCTTTGAAGCCAGCCAATTCAATCAATCCCATCAAACCATCTGTTTTTGAAAACTACACACCTCAAGATATTTCAAATACTAGTGTTTTAACCTTTTTTAATGCACAAATTCTTCCACCAGCCATTGCCAAAGTTTGTGTTAAAATTTCTTTTCAAACAAATTAAGGTATGAATTTATATACCAAACACACCAATATGTGTTCAGCAACATCTCCCGAGTACAGTGATACCCCCATGCATGGGGTTGATGGGTTGTTTGGGAGGTAAAACACCACATTTGGGAAGTGGTACTCATTTTTTTGTGTTTTTTTCTTCTTCCACACACTACTTGTACTTTAGGTTTGAATTTACAGCCCTTGTGTAAGAACTTAACGATCGCCGCCCTCCCGCGACATCCCGTGAGAGGCGGCAGGACCGCCTCCGATGGCTCCCCAGGCTGGTTCCAGACCTCCTTGGGTAGTGGGTACCTGTGCCGAACCCACTACTCTTCTGCAGCGTGGCTGATTGCATGGTTGACCACGCTGCATACGTCTCAGCAGTGACGCCCATTTATGACCTAGGGTAACCCTGCCTCCAGGAAATGCCTAGTTCTCAGTTCCTATCAATTATTTAAGCCTGAGACTTTCACTACTTAGATACTTTTGGTTGCTGTAACATATTGTATATGCTTCTTTGCTGTTTTGTGGTAATTTTCCATTTTGACCAGGCTTGTGAGCCTGCTTTTTGGTTGCTGATTTGGCTCTTGGTTTGGACTCAATTTTGGCTTCATATTGCTCTCCTGGTATCCCATAGCCTGTTGACTTACACTACTGCTCCTTTTTTCCGTTCTTGGGTCTTCTGGTCCGCTCTGCCCTTTGATCCAACTCCTCCTGACATTACACCTTGGTACATGTCACTGTCAAACACCACTTCAGTCACATCCCCATAGTACATGCATGGGTTTGAGGGCTTAAAAGCCACATTTAGAAGGTGCACTTTTTATGCTTCATTTTGACATCTGGTCAGTCTGTGCCTGTGCTCTAATTGGGATATCTTTGAACCTGGCCAATTCAATTTGCCCCATCAAACCACACATTTTTAAACTAGACACCCCTTGGGTATTTGAAATGCTAGTATTTTAACTCTTTCCATGGATTTTTGAGAAGATACAGCACTAATTTTACCACTTCCCCATAAAAATATTTTTTTATTTGTTTTTACATTTTGTTGGAAGTGGATGGTTTACCTGATGGTGACATCACTGCCTAATTGTTTTTAAACATTACCACATTTACTTATTTAACAATTTTTATTTTTTGTGATTAGAAAGCTGGGCTCCATTGACTTGCATGGTTGAATGCAGCCCAGAGTTCTTGTTTATTTTTTAAAGGACCCTGCCATCTTGCGAGAGGCAAAATCTCTTGCAGTGGCGCTTGTGATTGCTCTCCAGAGACATTTCTCATTACATCCACCCTTTCTCCCCTCATATTCTCTCCCATTTCTCTTTATCTCTCCTCAGTAGTACCTCTACTAGCTATTTCTCTCACTAGCATCTCTCCCCTTTCATGCTTTCTCTCCATCTCTCTTATCTTAGTCTTGCTCCTTTTTCCCTTCATCTTTACATTGAGATCTAGTGGAGGGACCTAAAGACCCCCATTGTTTGCGCTGCTTCTCCAGCAGTGGATGGGCTAGCCCGTCGTGGAGGAGGCGTCCCCAGGCTGTGTGGACTCTAGGCTGGCACATACCTTTCCTATAGGTTACGTTGGCCCTAAGTTAGTGTGTGTCTGTAATGACAAGTGTTTACTGACTCGAGTAACTATAGAAATGTCTGTACATATCCCAGTTAATGAGGTACTACTTTTTTGCTATATATACAATATTTAATGCAGCTTTCATGCCAGTACTCCTCTGTCCCCATGATTGTCATTGTCATTTGTTTTTATGCTTCACAACAGAACTACGATTTTCAATCCCTTGGGGTCACTTGGCTGCAAAATCATGGGGTTCTAGTGAAGGACGACGTGTACTTTGTCTGCATGGATGGCTGGACAATGCCAACACCTTTGACAGACTCATCCCTTTACTTCCAAAAGGTAAGGTCACTTCACTATTCACTTCACTATTATTCCTAAAAGTGTGTTCTATGTAGAGTGCAGTGGTATTACACAAGTTTTTGGTGTTTTTTCATAGTGGATGCAGTGTTGGCCGAACCTATGTCCATCAAGTTTAACCCTTCTACCTATCCTTTTGGCTTTGGATTCAAAACAAGGCAAAAAAAAAAAAAAAACAATTAAGATATCTGACTTTATTCTGATTTTTCCATGGATCAAGAAGCTCTAAAATATTAATGTTTACTCTGTCATTTATAGTCCTGTATGTTATGCTTTATTAAAAAAAATATCCAGAACCTTTTTAAAGACCAACATTCAAAGCGGCTGCCGTGAGCGCAAAGTTCAATGCGAGTGGGATTAAAAGCGACCGTCATGCGGCAGTCAGGCCGCGTCAGCCTAATGAAATTAAAGTGTCCGGCGTGCACGCACCGCACCGCCCAATGGCCATGCCTCAGCATTTCGTCCCAAAGGCATATCATGGGACGTCCCACGTCATTCGGCACCTGCGGCTAGAAGAGGATTTACATCCCGTTCGCAGCTGCTCAGCGACTGTTTTGAATGTTGGTCTGCAAAGCTGGACAGAGGAAGGGATAGGTGGGACGGCGGGACAGAGACCCAAAATCAGGGCTGTCCCGACTAAATCGGGACAGTTGGGGGGCATGCAATCTAGTCAATGTGTCTCCTTTCTTCCTATTAAAAGTGTATATATACACCGTCTACCGTTCAAACGTTTTTTGAACAGTGGTATGCACCGAAGCCCTCTCTACCAAACACGCTCCGTTTCCCTGACCCTTATGGGCTTGTGAAATGGGCAGAATGTTTTTGATTTAGGCCATAATGGCTGAACACTCTATTTATTTCCACGTTTTGCACGTGTGCCTATTAATTGCTGTTTTGGAATCACGTTACTGAACACGGCGAGGCAACCACTTGTTTTTTTGGATCACGGATTTGCCACTTTTGTTTTTGGGCACTGCAATAGCAGTCGCAGCTTGATTCAGTTGGCAGATGTCGAGTGGATCCTTATGGCCCCCTACTTCTTCCATAAAGGGGTCTTACCCTTCGGGGTGTGACCTGAAGTTAAAGGGGGTCTTAGTCTGGCATATCCCCACAGGGAATGCAAGAAGTAGTTTATCAGGCTTCTGCTGCCTTACAAGCAGAGAATGCACATAGAGGAGCATGGACCTCGGGCTCCCAAATAAATAAATACATAAATAAATAAATAATTGGGGTAAGCCTCAGTGCTGCCCTCTGTCAGGGCGGTAAAGCACTGTATTGCTGCCTGACGGCTGTCCTGAGTTAAGAAATATCCAATATTTTTATGTATTTTTGCTTTTTGTGCAAGTTATACACAATACATTTTGCAGTTATAAACACAAGTAGAGTATTGCTTTGTGCATTTTTTTCTTCAAATCTGTCCATACTGCCTCAGTTTCCTATTTGATACATCTTTGAAGCATGTCAGTTCGGTTTAGCCCCATCAAACCATATATGTTTTAAAACTATATACATTATACTACATAATTGATCGCCTCTTTTAAACTTGTTGCCAGCAATATGGTGCGCGTTGACACACTCAAGCGATCAGACAGGGCCCAGGCCACGGAGTATAAACAAACAAAATTCTACCCAAACATTTGTAACACTCTAATTTGCATTGTGTGTGTGGGGCTTTATGACCCCAGGTTGACTTGAGCATTGAAGAAAGTGCATCATTGAGCACAAATATATCAGGCAGTTGTTTCTCGTTGAGTGTCTGGACAACGCCAGTACCACTGTGCACTTTATTTTAGATTGCTTTTCATTTTTTTCATTTTATATGCACAGAAAATGTTAAATAAGAGGTTGTATACTGTACATGA
Source organism: Spea multiplicata (assembly GCA_009364415.1). Taxonomy (NCBI): domain Eukaryota; kingdom Metazoa; phylum Chordata; class Amphibia; order Anura; family Pelobatidae; genus Spea; species Spea multiplicata. The sequence goes on from VKOC01017328.1 coordinate 31,532, forward strand.
CATCAGAATAGTTCACAACCCAAAATACCAGACTCATTTGTATGCAATTAGATGTGATTTACTAGTCAAAAGATATGCAAAGGTAATAATAATATCAGCATCAGCTAACACCTACAGTTGAGTATACAGAATGGATGGATACGAGTATGCAATCTATCGCTCCAGGAGAGCTTCAGATTAAAAACTTTGTTTTCAAACTTTGCAAGCTTCTTTTTATATATATACTTTCTATAGGACGGTGGCAGCGTGTAAGTGTATCTGAATGGATAGTTGTCCAATGACTGACAAGCACGGTACGCAAACACTATGCCCATGTCACCATGGCCATGATCAACTATAATAGGCACCTTGTGCAATTAAAAACTTAAAGCAAGGAGAAAGATAAGGTACTGGATAAAGGGGAAAAATGCTGCATAATCTCCAAGGATAAAAGGCTACATGAACATTTAAAGAGCCATAGAAAACACCAACTCTCATCACACTCAACCCTTGGCTTCTTATTCACAATATATACCAATCACCAGTGGGGAGAAGCAAGGCCTCTGAAGTTTTGTTGTGGCAACACCGGATGAGGATACACATCAAAAGCTTAAAACAAACATAGCACAGTAGTAGAGCCAGTTGAGATTGGGTAAAAAGTTATGGCATACACCATGAGGCTCCAACCATAGATGCAAAGTCCTGCTTGACTAGCAGTTAAATAGTCCAGGACCTATGGCGGTTGTTGTGCCTCTTGTTCTTTAGCATTTGTGACTCTTTGCTGATGATTCGGAAGGTATCATCTTAGATCTCTATTAGATGTGGTATCCAATACAGGTTGAGGTATGGTTATCAAAGGATCATGCCATACCATAAATAAATTTGCCTTGTTTGTGGACCCTTGTATTTAGTTTTGATTGATGGTCCACTCTCAACTTCATTTTTGATAAATGCTTGTAAATCCTTTCTAACTTGTTCAGAGGTGTCTCCTAAAAGCACAATGTCATCAATATAATGATACACCTGACTTATTATGGATGGTATTGTCGCAATACACACAAAAATGAGTTCATGGTATTAGGTAGAAGAATGCAACTAAACATGTTTGAGTACTGTTAGAGTATATCGTTGTCCATCCCAGGTAAATGGAAATTCATATTGTGATTCTGCTGGTATGGGGATAGAGAAAAACACATTCACTAAGTCTACGACAGCACACCAATGTCATGCAGACTGTGCAATTTTTCTCTGCCAGTGAGATCATGTAGTGCACTTCCGCTGCAAGCGAAGATGCCACTCAATTAAGTCCTCTGTAGTCCAGCTTCCGTGGCTTTTTCACTGACCATACAGGGCTGTTGCACGGGCTTGTGTCATGACGAAACACCCCTGCATGTAAAAGTCCTTACATAGTTTCAGTAATTTTCTTGTGTCACCACAAATATGATATTGTTTCATGTAGACAGGCTTAGGAGGCTGAATGCACACTGTAGTCCACCTACATTCTTCAAACTATCTGCTTGATAGCGGAAAGATACAAAGTATGAATAGCAGTGCCGAAAGTATAACACCCAGATTTTGAATAGTTTGGCGTTTGAAACTAGTTTCCAGCTTTGAAAATCAGACTTTTCCCGATTTTAAATTTGTTATTGCACCAAATACGCACACCAACCATTCTGCCATGACCCATCCTCTTTATATTTCACATTCTGTGAGTTTCCCTGGAATAATGATACCTAGGCCCCAGTATATACTAGGACAATAACTTGTTATGGTCTAGTCAGTTGTCCCCAATATAACAGTACATTGACATATGGGCATCGGTCTCTTGGTTTCATAACTGTAGCTTGAGTGACTTGTGACGGGGACACAGACTTACTTTCCTTTCCTTCATAACAGATTAGAAGGCTGTCCTGTCTTCTGATGTCCTGACAAAGTATCAAATGCTTAGGGGGAGGACCTATGGATAATAAATTGTGCATCTAGGGTGATCTGGCCACCTGATGTGCTTCAGTTCAGTGGGCCGGTTACAAGGGTGGCCTTTGAGGTACATTCTAAGGGACATAATATTATGGCCTACAATGTTGTGCATCATAAGGAAGATACAATCTATCATTCAGTCACTTGCAAAACTAAATAACACCGACTTGATGGATTTGTTCAGTGTAATTACAAAATGCTAATTGAAGAAGTTAGAAAAGAATTAAATGGATAACAAAGACAACCTCTTGTTTGCTAGTATCTATTAATGGGGAAGGCAATATAGCACTGGCATGTGAAGTAGAAACCTTTCTGTCCAGGTTGGATTTTTCCTCTGAATATTTGTGTCCTTTCTATTCTCTAGTTTAGAGACTTGTCTTTTTTTCTTTCTAGATTATCACTATGTGGCACTGGATTTCTCTGGACATGGAATGTCTTCCCATATTCCACAGGGAATGCGATACCAACATCTAGACTACGTGACTGATATTCACAGGGTAGTGACAGGTGAGTGTCAGGGGAACTTACTTGTTTGTGTCTTTAGCCAGTATGTGAAATGAACACAAACACTGAACATTAAAATAATACCTGGGAACCTGGGCTGCTTCTCTGGGTCATCACAAAAATCCTCCAGGTTACCGGAGCAGGGTCTTGACACGCCCCACTCCCCGCCCATTTCACCTTTAATTGGGGGTGTCCCTGAGATGTCAGCGGGAACACCCATTGGCATCAGTGGGCAGTCCTGGCCTTGTCCTGCAAGGGTAGGCTCCGTGAAGTGGTAGCCTCCAAGTTCCCTGGTATGATTATAATATAAATTATGTAATGTAAAATGTACTGTAAATGAAAGTAACAGATAGTAAATATGGCTTATTGCCGATCATTAATACAAAATAATTACTAAAGAACTACCTGCTACCTACCCTGCTCTAGACACATCATCCTCACACTTTGTGTGATGTTGTTAACCCTTACACACAAAATATGGGCATACGTTTTGGGACACCTGGCCTTCACACCAACAGGGACTTCTATGGTATTGCATTCTAAATACATAGACATTAATATGTTGTTGCCCCCCCTGCAGCTATTACAGCTTCTACTGTTCTGGGAAGTGTTCCCACAAGATTTTTCCCATTCATCCAGTAGGGCATGTGTGAGGTCAGGTACTGATGTTGGAAGAGAAGGCCTGACAATTTCTGATCCAGTTCATCCCAAAGGTGTTTGGTGGGGTTGAGGTCAGGGCTCTGTGCGGGTTAGTCAAGTTCTCCTAAACCAAACCCTTCCAGCCATGTCTTTATTGACCTTGCTTTGTACACTAGGGTAAAGTCATGCTGGAATAGAAAAAGTCCTTCCCCAGACTGTTCCCACAAAGTTGGAAGCATAACATAGTCCAAAATGTCTTGGTCTGTCCCTTTCAGATGTCACTTTTACCTATTATATAATACATCATAACTCCCTCTAGATTGTAACCTTGTTTAAGCAGGGCCCTCTTCACCTAGTGTTCTGTAAGTCAAATTGCTGTATACTACTTATGTCCTGTCTACCCATTGTACAATGCTACAGAATATTATGGAACTATATAAAACAATAAATAATAATTTATACATCAGTCTGCACTGGGGTGTAACTATAAACCGCAGGTGAAAATTGTTCCTGGGGCCCCCAACTTCACCAAATAATAGCCCCACAGTGCCACCTTGGTCCTCAAACAGCTTGTAACTGCATCCTTTGCCCAAAGCAGCTAATCAGTGCCATCCTAAACCCAAACAAACTGCCTGTGCCATCTTTGCATATAGCTTGTTTATGCCCCCAGTTTGTCTGTGAAGCCTTCTTTGGCACACATATAATTTGGCACACATGTAAACACACTTACACAAATTTACACATGCTAACACACATACACATGCTTACGCATACACTCACTAACACACATGCTTTTATATATACACATTCATACACACTCAAGCTTATGCACTCCATCTCATGCCACAAGCAATTTTCTGTGAGTGCAATGTTGTGTAGTGGTGTTCCTTTACTTTTACATACCACACTATTGTTTTTTTCTTTATGTATCGTATTTGTTTGATTATAAGACTACCCTGATTACAATATTGAATATTAATTTAAGGGAAAAAACTACCCTATAAGAAAAAGGTTTTAGTAGTAAATATTATATGCCAGAAATGCCTTATACCCCTATATGCCACTCTGCCTCCCTGATATGCCTCTTGACCCCCTATTAGTCACTCTGCCTCCCTGATATTCCTTTTAACCCCCTATATGCCCGTCTGCCTCCCTGATATTCCTTTTAACCCCTATATGCCAGTCTGCCTCCAGAAAACCCTTATACCTCCCATATGCCACTTTTTCCCTCACCCGACTTACCAGTGCTTCCCTAGACTTCTCCCCGTGCTTCAGATTCCTTGGTGTGTAGTGGCGGCAGACGGTGCTTCTATGAATGAGCACCAGAAGGTCATGTGATGCCAGTGCTCAGTCATAGAAGCCCCAGAGGAAGTGTCGGCAGCAGCAGAGGTTGTTTGGGTGCAATGCACAGACCTCAACCGGCTGCCAGAGAGGAAGATCCAGGTCTGATTAGAAGACAACCTCGAATATAAGCTGATGGTTATTTTTCAGGGCATTTGCTCTGAAAAAAACCTTGTCTTATAATCGAGCAAATACAGTATTTTCTATGTTATTCCTGGATTTAACATTTTGAAAAAGGTGCATTGCAGAAGACCTGTTATTTATATTTATATATATATATTATATGTAATAATATATATATATATATATTATATATATATATTATTCTACACCATTTGGTGGGGACTTTATAATTTTTTATTTTGTTTTTTTTTCCACTATATTGTATTTTCTGGTAATTTAGGGTATTTGCTGCTCCACACTGAGTTAAGCTCTGTGATCACTATCTTTTTACATATTATAATACCGTTAACAGATCCAATAACATCTATAGGAAGCTTAATGCAAGAAATCACAGAAGTCTCAAACTGTAAACTAAATATCCAAACTTATCAAAAATAAATTAACTATTTAGGTATTTAGATTTCAAAAATGATTAACAAGACTATGGACGTTATTTTCTAAACGTATTAAAACAAACAAATAAAACACTGAAAGAATGTAGGCAAACAGGCCTTTCTTGGTGGGGAAGGATAAATGCATATTACCAAAATGCAATCTATTTAGATTAATACCATTAGCAATTGCACCTTGATATGCTCCAAACTAGCTTTAGTAACTTTATATGGAAAAAAAGATAACACAGGGAGGGATATATATATGATGCATATATCCTGTTACATATTCTTAGAATACATACAGTTGCTTCTAAACAAGAAGGATGGTATAAAATAGAGGAAGATTCTTGTGATCTGGGGGATCTAAACTTTATCATTTGGGGTAAGCAAGATAAAATTATAAAATGTTTAGAAAGCGGTAATATGACTCTAAAACAGATAATTACAATTTGACTAAAATTAAAAAGAAAAATAGGTCTAAAATAATAGAATCAGTAGATGTTAACATACTAGAACAAAGAATTGATGACTTATCCTTTAGAGACTAGAAAGTGAAAGGGATTAAAACTAAAAAAGATATACGTTATAACAACGAAGTGAAGCCCTTTGCCCATGGATTTAATCTCACACATGATCGTATCTTTACTTGAGAGTTAAGAATTTTTTGAAAGCTCATGCTACTCTTGAAATAAATAATGTTAATTTAAAAGTGATTGACATATTTAATCAAGGGAAAATAAAAAGAGAGGCATCAAGATTCCTCTCGATGAATTGAGTATGGAAATTAAACCTATAATCGTACAAAAATGGGAAACAATGCTGGAAGTAGACATAAACCCAGCAGAATGGAACAAAGCTCTCTTTACGACATTAATAAGGCCACACGAGACTTATCTCTCTTAGAAACCCAATATAAATTGTGTAACAACTGGTATCTAATCCCGATTAGATTGGCACATATTTATCCTAGAATATGTTAGAGATGTAGCTAAACTGAGGGTAACTATCTACATATGTGGTGAAACTGCAGTAAAATAAAAAACATATGAGGACGCTTTTGATTTGATAAAACGAATTATAAATATAGACATAAAAAGAGATCCCACCTCAGTCTTGTTACATCAGGGATGGCCTCCTCTTGATCCAATACAAAAAACCTTTAGGATACACTAGAATCACAACTAAAACATCAGATATATATGGAAAAAGGTGTTAGTTGGATTAACGACTCATCCCTAAATACTAAAGCAATGTGGGAAAGAATATGGAGAAAATATACAGCATATATATATATATATATATATATATATACAGCAACCCTGAACATATTGTGTAAAAAGCAGTTACTAATATAGTTTTTCAATACAATCTTGCTCTTGTCCCCCCCTTGCGGTTCCCTCGACTTTTAAATGGTATATATTTGTCTTGTTTTTTCTGTTTTGTATTGTTTCTTGTATTTTGTTTTGTCTATCATTGACAATGTATTAAATATTATTAATAAAAAAATTATATTAACCAGATAGAGATAAAGGTAAGGACTCACTGGGAAGAAGCTTAAACTCTGTCTCTCTCATGTTGCGGAAGCTATCCTCCTCCTTTGTCCAGGATTTTAAGTAATGATGCCTTGCTCTAGGAGCCCATCAAGTAGGTTAGTTTGTCCTGTTCTCTTCCAGCTGAGTGAGGCTGAGGGCTTTAGTGCACATAATAGCTAAGCAGTCTCTTTAAATTTTCATGTTGTCTCTTTTTCAAATGGGGTAATTCCCATATGATCCGAGAGCACATGTGTGAAAAGTACTAAAATTTCAACCAGAGCACATTCATGACGCTGCTTCAAGCAGCTAGTCAATGGCAAGAATTGTCAGACTGTGATGAGAGAGGGCTGCATCTTCTGTGCCAGGTAAGTTATTTTTTCCATTTTTATAGAAGATTTGATCATTTTAAAGCAGAGATGCCAGGGGCATTAAATTGTCACTTCTTAGCCTGGGATATCAAACGGGACCAAGACTTACCTTGGTATATTTATGAAAAATGGAAATGTAACGATTTTGACTTATCTCACTCTTACTGGCTTAATCCTGAAGCTATAAAGAAACTAAATATCCTTAATCCAATAATACAAAATATCTTAAAAAACATGTTTAGCTTTAAAGAAAATTTTGGTCCTTTGGATTCATGGTCATCTAACACGCCTATAGAAGTGTTACATTTATTCATGAAAGATATAGACTTTAAAACATGGCAGGCCCACGGGATAACTAAAATAGGAGATATTTACTCTCCAGTGGAAGCCAAATCCTTCACAGCAATCCAAGAGAAGTTCTCTCTTCCAAATAGGGAACAGTTTTCCTTCCTAAGACTTACAAGTTTTTTTAAATCTAAGTCACTGAAGTCAGTAACTAACTTAGACATATTTATTGATGCTTTTCTCAAAAAAAAATAATATCTAAACTAGGAACACTATTAGAAAAGAACTCAACATCGGAAAAGCCTAATACCATTTTGAAATGGGAGGTTGAACTAGATATCTTATACCCGACAGAAGTTTGGTATTCTGCTTGGATTAAAACAAGAAAAGCCATCCACTGCATAAATCTTCACGAACAATATTTTAAGATACTTCATAGATGGTACTACACACCCTCAATTTTACATAAAATGTCAGGAAATATCTCTAACTTATGTTGGAGATGCAACCTTGAATTAGGCTCTATGGCCCATATTTGGTGGGAGTGTAGTAGCTTAGCCAATTTAAAATCTGAAGTTATGGATTTGCTCCAAAAGATTCTCGGTATACAATGGGAGATAACACCCCAAGCCTTTTTGTTCCATATAGATATACCTCACCATAATAAATTTAATTTGGATTTAATTATTAATATATTAGCCGCAGTAAAAATTTGTTTGGCCCGTAGCTGGAAATCAGAAGTAGTACCAGCCTGGGTACAAATTTTGAACCAAATAGAATACCAATATGTAATGGAGAAATTTTTTTTTAGTACACATAACAACCTAAAAAATTACGATAAGATTTGGCTACCTTGGCGAAATTTCTACTCTGATATGGTTTAAATGTCGGGCCCTTGGCAATTTTTCCTTTTTTTTTTTTTTTCTTTCTATTCTTCTTTCTCTCTATTTTTGAAGCCAATGCCCTGCGTAAATCTAGGGCTGTTCGATTGCCGTCTAAGTTATGAACGATTACAGCTAAATTCTATTTACATATATTCATAACCTGAGATAAACTTTTATGAAATGTCTTTTTTCATTTTTTTTATTCTTTTTTTTTCTTTTTCTAAGATATTAATGGAATCTATCTTTAGTAAATGGAATGATGTTTGTGTGAATGTATGTGAAAAATTTATCATAATAAAAATGTATAAAAAAAATAAATAATAAATTGTCCCTCTAACCAGTGGCTACTTATAATATTTAGCATTTCATACTAAAAGAAGCATATACTTTGATTGTCAAGGGAATCAATAATGTTTCTAGCTTAGGTGAGCTAGTGACAAGGTATTCAAGAGTACATACGAATACGAATAAAGAAATGTACTAGATTAATTAACATGAGTATGCAGACCACCAACATCTTCCATGGTATAAACCTTTTCAGTTTACATTTAACATTGACATGCATGTACATCATCTATTTGAAACAAGATTGTATTGAATTGCATCCTTATCTATTTTATCTGTTTACACCGCACCTTGTAAATCAGCTTTTCTGGCACATGAACAATTATGTATGACTACTTGATAAAAACTAGTGTATAATTTTGTGTTTTCACAGCTCTAGGATGGAAAACATTCTCTATTTTGGCACATAGCATGGGTAAGTGATGTGTTCACTCCTTTCATTTTTAATTTCTATCTTTTTCCAGCAGTGCAGATACCATACGTTTATACACTGTCCTAATAACTTTGCTTTAGAATATTGTCCCATATTAGATCTGTTATTACTAAGTGGTCTGAATAATGTAATGTGGATTTACATTATTTTTTTCTAGAATTCCATATTGTGGAATGGTATTGTGAATGAACACTGTTTCTTGACTTGGAGGCTACTGTCTAGTCATTTAAATACACAGAGAGTTCAGCATAGCCTCTGATTGTTGTTTCGTTATGTGTATTTCTTGTGCTTCTCCAAGCATCAAGCATTAAGCCAGTATCACAGCCTCATGCTGACGAGTCCTGTAAAGGATGAAACGGCTGTCCGTGGATGTGATCTGGCTACTGCACCTCTTTCACAAGCTTTGTCTGAAGGCTGTAGTACAATGGAGAATTGCTTATCAAGGGATCTGTGTATAAAGTGGATATAGAGGTGAAAGGTGATCATTGTTAACCTTATTTGCATACACATACCCAGAATCCCTCGTGGTTGTGGCAGCACCCCAGGATTTCTGGCTTATCTAGTGGGTGTAGGTTAGTGTATAATAATACTTCTGATATCCCCTTAATTTTAAGTGTAAGGGTTTTCCATCACCTATACCCCACCATAACTTTTGTTAATTATGTCAACTTTACATACTTCAATATTGCTCGGTATCACACCAGCTTGGGGCTCTAGAATTTGTCAATTTAGCAAAACAATGAAAATAAAAATTGAGTACCCCAAGTAAAATAATTTTGGAATACTTTGACTATGTATTGGCACATTTTTTACATTATTTTCTTGTGTACACACTAGATACACAGGCTTTAATATACACTAACATTCTACACTTGAATAGTCTCCCTTTGTTTTTTTTTCTATTTCTTTTTTCATGTTTTCTATTTGTATACTGTGGGGTGAAGACCTCCTGTTTTTATAGTTATACTGGGGAACTGAACTTCCACTAGGAAATAGCTGCCTACCAAAGTATAAAGTACATTGCAGGGACATGCAGTTGGCACATTGACGGACTTGACCCCAGTCTGTCTGGATTTAGATTCTAACTATTGTAATGTAATACCTCCCTGGCGGAGCTCAGCTGCAGCCTTAGGTTCCTTAGGCTGCGAAATCCTAATTTAGACTACACTAAAAAAACATTGTTTCAGACAGCCAAAACTTTGTCTCCTGAGGTGCTTAGCTGTTTGTGGTCATCCACTGTCTGTGTGCCCAAGCTCCATCCCACTACCTCTTCATAATTTTGCTGACTCCTGGCCCATCTGATTGCAAACCTGCCTGACCCTGCTTGGTACCTCATTGACATCACTGGTTTGATGCTGGCTACATCCTGCCCTGGTTCTGATACTTTGCTAACCTCCTGGCTATTACAATGTTTGTTCCATATTCTATGCTGCAACTGATGACTCTTGTTTGCTGACATTATTCTCTACAGGATTCCCTGCTGTTTATCTTATGTACAGGGCTACCATTTTGCTCTCACCTGAGTAGAGGCTGTTCAGCACAAATCTCAGGCAATATCAGCCATTACCAAGCAGGTCCACAATTTGTCTTAAGTGCTAGAACACCAAGACCACTACCAATCTTTTTATTACTTCCTGTGAAATACATAAACATATAAAGTATTTAGTGCATTAAGATAATTATAGTAATCTATATATTCTCAGCAAAACATTAATCTTGGGTGCCTCATTTTTTACAATCTAAAAGCTTAATGCTGGACTTTTGGCCAATGTTTTGATTTGGGCTCCTTAACAGGACTATTGTGAAGGCAACAGAGTCTGAGTAGAGCAAACAACTTCTTCTTGGGTTAATGAAAGCTTTATAGGATAGATTTGCTTATCCTACTTTCCATACAGGTTGGCAGTCATCTTTGTAAAAAGCATGTTAAGAAAGCCACAACTGACTACTTACCTTCAGTCTCATCGTTCAAGGTTCCAGCCGCTTCTCATTGTAGCGATAAGCTGATGTAAACTGTCCTGGTCCCTGTATCACTTTGTCCACAAAAAGTTAGTTTATGCAAGTCCAAACATCTGCACCTGTGCTGTGAGAAATGTGGACATTAAACCAGTTCCAGTCTTATAAGACCTCCTAAGCGCTTGTATAAACCGAATGTTTACCATTTCCTCTTTTCTAATGTGTCTTTAGTACTACTCTCTCCATCCAGCTGTGGATAATAGCCTATCTTCAGGACTTGAATGTATGAAGATTAGACCTGCCCATGCTAAGACAATCACCTTCAATCTCTGCTCTCTCCTTTTCCATTTATACATATTATGCATTAGTGGAGACTACATCGTACCATAATCTGGTTCACCAGCTGGTTTTCTACGTTTGGTATTAAGTTTTGTTTACCAAACTCCTAAACCTCTTCCCTCGGACAACTCATATCTTTCACCTATATGCAGACTCTAATCTATATTCCTGCTCCTGACCTTTCTCCCTCTCTTCTAACTCTCCTCACCGACTGTCTTTTAGGAAAATTCCTGACATCTCTATCGCTGTTGACAAATCCACTCTCCGACCGACAGACCAATGTCGGTGCCGAATAAAATGGCGAGGCCGGACTACACCCGCCGTCGCCCCGGCTAACCGCTGGCTAAACACCCGACCCATCTGCAAAATGCGACACACAAAGTTTAACTTTCCTAACAGCGATTGAAGCTGACGTAACTGCACCTTGCGCATGTCCCGCACCTGTGCCACAAAGCCTTTCAAATCAACAAGCTTGTCAGCCGGCAAACGGCACTCCATAGCCAAAGAATCGATTTCAATTCCCAAAAACCTAAGGCAGGTAGTAGGCCCCTCCGTTTTGTCAGCTGCAAGCAGAACACCAAAACGTTGCATGACCACCTGCACGGTGTGCAGTAGGCGAAGACAATCCCCAGAATGCCCAGGACCGATACACAAGAAATCGTCCAGGTAATGCAAGATAGAGGCCAAACCAGCCTCCTCACTCACAACCCATTCCAGGAGCGTACTAAAACACTCAAAATAAGAACATGATATGGAACAGCCCATTGGGAGGCACATATCCACATAAAACTGTTTGTCAAACCGACAACCTAACAAATGATGACACGCCGGGTGAACCGGAAGGAGGCGAAGCGCCGCCTCAATATCCGTTTTTGCCAACCGGGCACCTCGCCTGGCCTCCCGAACCATAGCAATAGCTTTATCAAAGGAAGCATAAACAACCTTAACCAAATCCGCTGAGATCCCATCATTAACAGAACAACCCCAAGGGTACGACAAGTGGTGAATTAAACGGAATTTACCTGGTACCTTCTTGGGAACCACTCCAAACCGTGACACCCTCAAATTCGCTAGGGGCTGCACACCGAAAGGACCCACCATGCGCCCCCAACATCACCTCCTTACGCAACTTGTCCCGCACAACATCAGGAAAATCATCAACAGACCGCAAATTACGAAAAGCAACGGTTTGTGGGGCATCCACAAAGGGAATCCAAAAACTCTCAGTGAACCCCCGTAATAGAACCTCTGCGGCCCGCCAGTCCCTATACCGGTTTAGCCACGGGACGACACTCCCTCACTTACACTGCCCATCGTTATACTGATAGGCCGGGGAGGGAGCGGTACCCATTCCCCCCCCGAGAAACGACGAAAACCCTCTTTGATGAGTGGCAGGCCGAGTCATAATGGCCAGCCACAGACCAATATCCATTTGATCCCGTCCTACAGACGGCCGAACGGCCAAGCGCTGGCGGAACTGCTTGTCATACGTCCACCAGCCCAGACCCCCATACGTCCTGCAAGCGTTCCAAATTAAATCCTGATACGCAAAAAGCGCAGAACATTTCTCAGGGCACTTTTTGCCTATCACGCTGGCTAGAATGGAAAAGATGCAAATCCAATTACCAAAGGTTTTTGGAATCCGCCGGTACCTGTACTTCTCCTTTTCCTATTCCTTATCTGCCCCCTCTTTTTCCGGTGGAGGAACCTCCTCCAGCAACAAGAGGGAGAAAATCTCCAAAAACTCCCCTTTTCGGATTTTTTCTTTCGTCTCCTGTTTTAAATGCAGGCCCAATGGGCCCGACCAACACATATAATCACAACAGAACCCGCCAAAACCGCAACCGCAGCCCCATCAGAACACAATACCGTCGCCGCTGGAAGGGGAACTGGACCTGCAGACTCTCAGACAGCTCCCAGATAGATCTGACCTGCCCATCTAAACCCGCTCCAGCCGGCCCTGCGCCACACTCCCACGCGTCCAGAAAACCCCCCAGGCCTGACAAAGATTCCCCCACACCAGCGCCCGGGCGACCCCCCACACTGGACCCAAAACACTAGGAAGCTGAGAAGGTAACTCACCACCAATCCAGACAGCCGTGAAGGATCCTCCTGCGAAACTCCAGCACCAGCCTGCGCAGAAAAGAGGGGTGAGAAAAGATGCCCCTGGGCCACAAAAGGACCCGGAACCGCCGGCAGGGACCCAGCGACAGGAAAGCCACCAACAGGTGCCTGTAGAAAAAGCCTCCTCACCAGAGGAGCCATAGCCCAGGAGGGAAGACCCCCAACCCCAGTACCCAGAGGAGGTAAACAGGCCAAGAGCCGCCGAGGTGACCCCAAATCGTCCCCGGAGGACCCACCATTGTCCTCCGAGTTGTCCTCTTCTGCACGGCTCCCAGCCGCCCCCCATAAAATCCCGCCAGGCCCACTCACCCCTCCTGTAGACCGTCTGGCAGTAGAGGCAGCCGCTGTTGCTAACCGTGACGTCCTCTTCGGACGGGCAGTGGACGCATTTCCCGCCGCTTCGCGCACTCCTGCGCGGCTTCCTGTGGCATCATCCGGCCTCTCGCGAGCCGTGCGGCGGCGCACTGGAAGCCGCCCGCCCCGAGAGACGCCTCCGGCGCCGGCTACGATCCGGACTCCTACTCCGGTAACGAGCCCCCCGCACACGCCACGGGGCTCAGCCGAGCAGGAGAGCGGGCACGCTTCGGTTCGCCTCCGCAGCCCCGCCAGACCCGGCAGGCAAGTCAGGCACCACAGCCTGAGAGCAAATTATAAATCTCCTGCAAACAGATTTCTGTAGTGATTACCGGTAGTTAGCTGCTGAGCGTACAGTCCAGTTAGAAATAGTGAGTATGTAGGCCATTTTGGTCAGACTCAAGATTGCCACTTTGACTGCACCATAAAGTTAGTGGGTTAATTAGATTGTTACAGGTTTGCCTGGACAAAAAACTGTTGAGAAGCCTATATGTCTTTGCATTCATGATCATGTAAATGAGGGATGGAAGTATAGACACCTAACATGTAACTTCCTTAATATAGTTACTGCAATAGCTTATCAATATAATATTACTGCAAGGCCCAAACACAATGAAATGAGTTTGAACAAATCAAATTTTTGTTCAGGTTAATTTTTATTTTGCTATAATTTCTTCTTAGTTTAATGCTTCTTTGTTTTGTTTTACCTTCAGGTGCAGTTGCTGGTGGACTGGTAAGTTGTTTTGATTTTTGCTCTAAAGTGTTATTTATGACAGCTGAGCACACATCATAAATTGCTCAAATACTACCATAGCTTCCAAACTACTGCGGATGAGGGTTGGAGTATTTTCACTGTAGTATTACCCACAACAAACACAGGTGGGGAGAAGAATGGGGGCTTTTGGGTGGGGGGTGAATTAGTTGAATATATGAAATAACCCTGATATAGAAATCATTATCTTTTTTAATTGATTAATAAAAAAATTAAGTTTTAGCCTTGTTTCAAAGTAATTACTCAGATTTATGTTTTACATCACAATTTTGCAACTAAAATGTATATATGCACTCACTGGCCACTTTATTAGGTACACCTGTTCAATTGCCTGCTAACAAAAATATCTAATCAGCCAATCACATGGCAGCAACTCAATGCATTTAGGCATGTAGACCTGGTCAAGACAACTTGCTGAAGTTTAAACCTAGCATCAGAATGGGGAAGAAAGGGGATCTAAGTGACTTTGAATGTGGCATGGTTGTTGATGCCAGATGGGCTGATCTGAGTATTTCAAAAACTGCTGATCTACTGGGATTTTCACACACAACCATCTCTAGGGTTTTCAGAGAATGGTCCGAAAAATAATCCAGTGAGTGGCAGTTGCTTGGATGAAAATGCCTTGTTGATGTCAGAGGTCACAGGAGAATGGGCAGACTGGTTCGAGATGACAGAAAGGCAACAGTAACTCAAATAACCACTTGTTTCAACCAAGGTATGGAGAATACCATCTCTGAATGCACAACACATCGAACCTTGAAGCAAATGGGCTACAGCAGCAGAAGGCCAAACCGGGTGCCACTCTTGTCAGATAAGAACAGGAAACTGAGGCTACATTTCACACAGGTTTACCAAAATTGGACAATAGAAGACTGGAAGAACGTTGCCTGGTCTGATGGGTTTTGATTTCAGGTGCGACATTCAGATGGCAGGGTCAGACTTTAGCCCTGGTTTTGAAAACACCTCTTTTTAGTTTTTTTGTTAATTACATGGACTACACACTACACCATTTTTGGAGGGGTGATGGTTTGTAGCAGAAAAAAGGGTTTTCTATTGCATGTGACATGCATTCACTGCAGCTTACTTTTTTCTCACACAAAAAAATTAACTGCTCCTCAAGATACCTGTGAAAACATGATTAGAAATTTTGCGGGGAGATGGGGAGGACCGGAGCTGCCGTGCTGGACCCAGTACCAGCGAGCAGCAGGTACTCCAGTGAGTCGTTGCGTCGGGGTCTGGAGAATGGACCCTGACAGTACCCCCTCCCAACCAGAGGCCTCCGGCAAACGATGAAAAGAAGAGGTTAGCTCAAGCGCATGAACAGTACTGGCTGGTTCCCAAGAGTCCTCATTGGAATCATATCCTCTCCAGTGGATCAGATACTGTAATTTATTACGGTAATAGTCTCCTCTACTTCAGATTCAGGAAAGTAATCAATTACCACAGGAGGAGGAGGATTCGGATGACAATCAGAGAATGGATTGGCATTCCAGGGTTTCAGCAGTGACACATGAAAAACCGGATGGATGCACATGGAGGCCGGTAACTGTAAGTCTACTGCTAAGGAGGATATGATACGCGAAACGGTGAAGGGTCCAATGAATCTGGGCCCCAGTTTCTTCATAGGACAAGTTAACTTGAGATGTTTTGTGGAAAGCCATGCTTTGTCCCCTGGGTGATAGGGTGGTGCTATACTCCGATGACGATCAGCAAATGTCTTATAGCGGGTTTGGGCATTGACTAAGGTGTTACGTAACAGTAAAAATGTCTTAGAGAGTTGATTGACATGTTCAGTGACTGAAGGAACTACGCTGGGGATTGGTGTTCCAGGCAACATAGAGAGATGGTATATGAAATTTGCCAAGAACGGAGACATCTTTATGGAACGGTGAATGTGGTTATTATATGGAAACTCTGCTATAGGTAAGTATTGACTCCAGTCGTCCTGTAGATAAGTGGTATAGCATCTGAGGTATTGTTCGAGAGTTTGGTTCGTGCACTCGGTCTGACCGTTGCTTTGAGGGTGGTATGCAGAAGATAGGAAGCATTTAATATGAAGTTGGTAGCAGAACGCCTTCCAAAAATGTGAGGTAAATTGGGTTCCCCAATTCGGATACTATGTTCTCAGGTAATCCATGCAGGAAAATCTCCTTTACGAATAGGGAGGCTGCCTCAGTGGCAGATGGAAGGTGATCGTAAGGAACACTGGTGAACCTGTGGACGACTACCAGTAAGGTAGTGAAATGATTGGAAGATGGGAGGTCCGTGATAAAGTCCATTGATATGGCCGTCCATGGTCTAGAAGGGACTGGAAGAGGTTGTAACAAGCCTGTTGGTTGTTTAGGGAATTCCTTGGCTCAGGCAGATATGGTACAAGAAGAGATGAATCTTTTCACATCCTCCTTCAGGGTAGGCCACCAGAATGATCGTTGAACTAAGTCCAATGTCTGGTTAAAACCCCCGTGACCGGCAACGGGTGTGTCATGGTGAGCTTGTAGAACCTGTAGACCAACCTCGGGAGGCACGTATATATGTTCCTGATGGTAATAGAACCCGTGACGTTTTTGTAAACTGGAAGTCTCTGGAGTAGAAATATGTGTTGAGTCTTCTCGTACTGAATCCCAAAGAGAGCGGGTAAGTGCAATAAAGTGTGTTGGTGACAATACAGAGTCCTGTTCCAGCGGTGTTATGATGGATCCGTCAAACATACAGGAAAGTGAGTCTGCTTTCGTGTTGCGAGAACCCGGACAATAAGTAATGTGGAGCTGGAAACGGGTAAAGAATAATTCGGGTTCAGACAGTGGGTAAATTCGGCCAAATGGAATGGCCGCTCCAGGGTATAGTTCAATAGGACAATCATAGGGTCTTGAAGGTGGTAGAGTCTCTGCGCCTCTTTTCTCAAAGACATCCGAAAATTCTCTGTACGGTATTGGTATCTCTTGAGAGATGTTTGTTGGTTGTGTAAGGCAAACCGCCATTTGTTTCAGACAGGTCTGGTTGCGAGGCGAAGCAAAAAAACCCTGTCTCCCAGTTGATAGAAGGGTTGTGTAGTTTTAACCAGGGGAGACCGAGGATAATCGGAGAAATGGGGGGAAGGTACGACATCGAAACAAAGGGACTCAATGTGTCTATCTCCTATTTTGAGGATCAAGGTTATGGTTTCTTGAATGATAGGGCCGGTCTTCAAAGGGCTGCCATCGACGAGTAGGATTGAAACTGGATGTTTCGTGGGAAGCGTAGGGAAGGAGAGGGATTGGACGTACTTAAAGTCTACAAAATTACCGCTAGCTCCAGAATCTATCATTGCCGGCAGCATGGTGGATCTCTTACTCCACTACAAGAAGACAGAGAGAGAGAGGCGAGTTGACATACTAGGAAACTGGTCTGAGCTTCTTACCTTGGAGTAGCGGGTAAAGGATCTGCAGTCTTTGCAGGCCTGCTCTGCCACAATACAGGCAAAGCCCCAGGTTTCTGCAGCACTCCTTCTCTGTGGCGGACAGGGGACCTCGCACAATCCCGATTTGTATGGGCTCTTCCTGTGACGTGGTCGGCTGGTTATTCAGGGGGGACTGTACCGGGGTGCAAGTGGGGTTGGTGGTTAGCCGTTCCCTTCTCCTTTCTCTGAGGCGACGGTCGATCTGGGTAACAAGCAAGATGAACACTTCCAGTCCATTAGGAATAGTGGTGCGAGTGAGTTCATCTTTAACAGCGTCTGAGAGGCCCCGAAGGAATTGATCGTGCAAGGCCGCCTGTCTCGGTCTGGACTACTTGCGAAGGCATGACTGTGTGGAGGGCGTGGGCATGAAGGGGTTAATAGCACCAGGCCTCTGGATTTACTAACGTGACCCCTTAACAAGACATAAGTTACACCAAATTAACCCGCAAATCCTGCCTATATCCCCCCAGGTAGTCTGCCACCACTCACGATTTTGATTCGTGAGAAATCTGAATTAGAACATTTATATCTCTCTCTCTCTCTTTATATATATATATATATATATATATATATATATCCTGTAGAACTTAATAACAATATGGTAACGTGTTATCCTCTTTTAGGGTTTGTGGATATCAATACTAGAGCCCAAAGACAGACTTAGATTATGAATATTTTAATAACAAAAAGACAAAGTGCCAGAATTACGAAAAATAAGACATACAAAAGAAAAATAAAACAGCAAACAGTTCCTAAAAACAATGGGACTTAAACACAGGACACTTTGCTTAAACAAAGAAACTAACCACCTCTGCTGGGTTACCCTTCCTTGCATCCACTACATTACATGAGTTAATCATGACACTGCCTCATTCCATCATGAATCGAGAGCCAGGCGCCTAAACTCAGTGATATATTCCTCCACCAGCCGTTTCTCCCTTGTTTCAAGGATCTTAGAGTAGTGTAGCGGAGGATGCTCTGAATGGATCAACACAGAGGTTGTCGAGCGCTTGGCGGAAAGAGGACCAGGAATCCAGGAGGGAACTACGGCTGTGGATGAGATGTAGTCGGAGGTATAGGTCCTGGGTTTTATGCTAAACAGGATCTGGCAGGATGTAATACAGGCACGGTACTTTGAACGATCTCCTGAGAATCTTTCCGGCATGGGAACCGCTGGTTCAGGTGCTGAGGCCCCCACAGGTAAAGGGGTATCTGGAGTACTTGCCTCAGGTGGTTCTGGCCTGCCTGTAATTCCTGGAGAGTCTGGTTCATAGCGGCCATCTGACGGGTCAGAGCTGTAATTGCATCGGATAGTCCTGCGGGCTCCATAGGGCTCAGTTGTTATGTCAGGAGCCCGGCAGGAGTAGGTAAATATAGCGGAGTCCGGTATGCAGGACACAGAAACCAGAGCGCGTTATGAAGAAGGCAAGGCCCAAAAAGCGGAGTCGGTAGCAAGCCGGTTCAGGTACACAGGAATCATGGTAAGAATCGGCAGCTTGAGGGAATAGCCGGGTCTGGTACACAGGTAATCACGATAAGCATAAGCAGCATCAGGGAATAGCCGGGTCAGGTATCACGATAATATCGCAGGAACAAGGATAAGGATAGGTAGCACAATAACTTGCCGCCTGAAGAACGCCACGCCCCTCGGCATGACATCACTGAAGTGCGTTCCCCGCCGTTTCTGAGCGGGGAAGCATAAAGTTCAGTGAGGGTGCACTACCCTGCTACCATGATGCAGATGAGACAGGGAGGACCGGAGCTGTCATGCTGGACCTGGTACCGAGTCGCTGCATCGGGGTCTGGAGAACGGACCCTGACAGGTATATTTGAATAGGGGGATGTAGAGGTTTTGTTGGCTCTTTAGGCCAGGGTGGAGTGATTGGCACAGTGGAGCAGCAGATTAGGAAAAGTGTCTGAGAAAGATTATTCTAGCTGCAGTGTAGAGGATGGATTGGGATAGATTAGGAAAAGTGTCTGAGAAAGATTATTCTAGCTGCAGTGTAGAGGATGGATTGGGGTGGTGAAAGGCAGGAAATGGAGAGACCAGTTACTAGGAAGCTGCACAAATCCAGATGGGATATTACAATAAATTTGTATTTTGATTGTTTGTTGTGTGAGGAATGGCTAAATTCAGTAGATGTTTTTAGATGAAGGCAGCAGAATTTTGTAAGGTACTTGATGTTAGACACCAAGTGTGACACCAAGGCAGCAAACTTGGTCAGTTGGTTGGATGATGGAGTTGTCGTAGAGAGATATCAGGAGTTGGTTATGGCCGAATAACCATAAACTATGCTATGCTATGTTAAGCTTCAGGCAATGCAATGCCGTTAATTAATCAATTCCAGAAAGACAGTTGGTGGGGAGGGTTAGAAGAGAGGATGAAAGGTCGAGAGGGTGTCATCTGCATATCGGTGGATTTGGAAACCAAAGGAAGATATGAGTTGTCCAAGAGGTGTAGATGGTGAAGAGTAGAGGGCCAAGAACTGAGCTCTGAGGAAGACCAACAGATATCAGTAGTGCATGGGAACGAGTTGAGTGAAGGAGTGGTGTGGGAGGTATGGCAAGGTTAAATGTTAAAAGGCTGTGGTGAGACAGAGAGAAGTGAGAAATGAGATATTGAACAAAGGTGGGAGAACACTAGGTCAATCACGGTGCAGAGAAGAGTAAAAACAAGTGGAGAGAGGGTGGGTGGGATAATAGGAGGGTGGCCTGCTGATTGCAAGTGAAGATGGTGTTGCAGTTCCTACAGTTTCCCTCCAGTGTAACTTCTATCATCTGTCCACTTATTGAGAGTCCACTTGGGATGAGGTCACTGCAGCTATGTTTCCAAGCTTGGAAACATAACAATAAACTTCATCTGTGTATTAGCAGGGAGATCTCCTAGGCTTTAAGAGACAGCTGCGCAGGGTTGTAATATTACATTGACGGTTGCTGATTTTGTACGTTTGCCCACTGACAAAGACCTGAACAGTCTATAATTTACACACTGACACTGACACTGTTATTGTATTGTGATTCTTAAAATCTGAACAATTGTACCTTGGGGACATGCATCGGATTCCATTTGTCTATGCAAAAGCAACTTAATCATAGACTATATATCCCTACAGACACTGTACATAGAGGGCAGTATATTCCAAACAGACACATATCCACCTCTGAAGTCATTCACAGGTGACATCTGCTTGCCTCCAAAACTTGCATCCTTGGCTGTTTTTTAAACATTTTCTATTTGAGACACACTCCAAAATGGAATTGCATGGGACAAAGGATGGGTACTCCCCATCCAAGATTGTCTCTGGTAATTTGGAACATGCCATCAGTCTAAATACTGTATAGCATCACAGATATTGGTTTAATGTTATTTATAGTGAGATATGTAATCCAGAGTGCACTTTTCTTACATATTACTTGGTGGGTTTATTTCCCTAGTTTGCTTCAACTTTTCCAGACTCGGTCAGACAGCTAATACTGCTGGACTCTTATGGATTCTTCCCAGTTGACTCGGTAAGAATATATTTTGTTTTATTTAAAGTTTTAACCACTAGCTTGGCACCCACATTTCAAAATTTCTAAATAGATTCTGTTTGTCCTGAGTTTAGAAATACACAATGCTTTTTTGCAAGTTATAGGGCAATAAGGACAAGTAGTGTTTTGGTATTTGAAAACTGGTCATTCTGCCCCAGTCAGTTCAATTTACCTCCATTGAACCACATATGTTTAAAAAGTAGACACCCCAGGGTATTTCAATTGCTAGCTCTTTTCATCAAACTTTGTGGTTGTAATTTTTTGTGGTTTTTCCCCCACACATTGTATTTAAGGTATGAACTTCCAGCTCCTGATTCATGTTACTGCCAAACAGCACCCCAATATGTATTCAACAACATCTCCTCACTACAGTTATACCACCCATGCATAGGTTTGTTTGGTTATTTGGGGGCTGAAAGGTCACATTTGGGAGCTGCACAATTGGTATTATTTTTACAAATTCTATTCAGTTTACACCTATGCCCTATTTGGGACATCTTTGAAACCAGTTAATTCAGTTTACCTCATCAAACCATATATATTTCTGAAAACAACTCGGTAGAGGTCATGGTTTTGCCCACTCCACCCTTTTTGATTTATTGTCTACCATATCGGATGTATATGAGTTACTTGACCTTAAAAAGTATTGTTATAATTAATTAAATTATAATTAATTAAAGCAGGGCTTGACATATCTGTTGTGAATCTAGGCGCCAGCTAAAAAAGTTAGGAGCCAAGATTTTTTTTAAAACTAACAGTTGGTCAGGAGGGATCTGATCATCATCAGCCCACTTACTAAACTCACAGCATTTGACCTGGAAGCACCCTGGACTTTCAGGTCAGTGCTGATTTTTTTTTTAAATTATTTTTTGATACATTTTGTAAAACTCTTTCAATGCTGATGTTTCATTGGAACACAGCATTGACTGATATTTAGTCCCCACAAGCTTTTGGGGACAAATGTTAACTCCTGCAATGCCACAAATGTGTCATACACAATTGTGGCATTGAAGGGGGTTAACATCGCTCTCATGGAGTGATCAGGCAGCAGGGGAGGGTTGGGGCTGGTCTGCACACTCATGTGGAGACCAAAGAACCCTCTCCCCTGTCCCTGAAGCTGCCTCTGGCAGCTGGGACACAATTGCTGGTCTATAGACCAGCCATTGCAGGGAGGAGTCTCTTTGATGACTCCTGTAGGCTTCCATGCCTACAGGAGTCATCAAAGGGCTTGTGGGGGCTCTAGCAGACCACAAAAGGCTGGCAGACCACTAGCAGCAGAGCCCCGTCCAAAAACGGGAATTAACCCGTAAAATGCCACAATTGCGGCATTGAAGGGGTCAACGCTGCACTTTCGCTCTCATGGAGCAATCAGGCAGCAGGGGGGATGTCAGGTCCCCCAATCAACACACAACCTCCTTTCCTGAAGCTGTAAGTGCAAGAACTGAAAGTAATGAAAACGAGTGTGAAAGGGTGTTTGGAGGATAAAAATTTACTTTCCTTTCTCCTATTTGCCAGATACCCAGCTGCAGCCCGTTACAACACTCTGGTGTTGGAAATATAGAAATAGTCCACTGAGGGGCGCTCGTGTACACCGGTTCAAAATGAAAAAATAAACAAGAAAAATGTGATAGTGTAGTAGTTAACACAAATGGTGCTATGGTGAATATACTTATGCACTCACAATGCGTATATGTTGGTCAAGGTCTGTATAACAATTGCTGGTTTGCCGGCAATCACGTTTTCAGCCTACAGAATCACTCCCTGGAAGTGATCACAGGCTCAGGTGCGGGCTCGTGGTGGCTGTGCTGTTCTGCACAGACCACCTGGGCAGACAAAAGCAGCGCCCCCCGCGATCACCACGATTGTGGAGACGTGGGGGCATTTTGGGGGGATTTAACAGGCTGACAAACACCTAGGCGCCAAGAGAAAATTCTCAGTCGCCATGGCGACCTAGTGCCTGGGATTTGTCGAGCCCTGAATTAAAGTATACATTGAAACAATTTGATAATAAAAATTGTGAAGCCACTGTCTAATTCTGTAGTAGTTGGGGCAGTCTCTACCCAGAAAGATAATGAGATGATCACTGAATTTAGTGATTTATGTGCTCCACATACTTTGGAAACATTGGCTTTTGAATCATGTCAAATTTGAGGAATTTATCTCATATAAATAGCCAGTGCAAGTTTCACAATAGGTCCACGTTTTTTCCTATACATTTAAGTGACCCTATTTTGAATCTTTTCCAAAAGACTGTAGAAAAGGGAACTGTGTAAACTGACTGAAGAATAACACTTAAGGCTCTCACGGACCTTATACAAAAACTCGGATAAAGGGGATGCAGTAGTAGTCTTGTAGTAGCAATATCAGCAGGAGGCACTAAGACAACTGTCAGACACTAATTCTTATGTTAATTTGACACATAACCCCACACGTCAATACCATGGCCTAATATGGAAAGGAGATTATACACAAGTGGACAATTTTGTATCAATGCTTAACCAGAATGATTTAAAATGTACTTTTGCGTTCCAACCAGTTACGATAAATTATCTAAATGTTACATTGACTAGGAATGTGCACACAGGAGATATATGCATGTATATATATGGGAAGCCCAATTCCAGGAATACTCTTTTGCATGCTAAATCTTGCCGCTCGGGTCATCTAGTTAACGGTATATCCAAGGGCCAATTCATACGAGTCAAAAAGAATATGCAGGGGATGAACGTACAAGCAAAGGGAAACATACAGATTGTATGTATTCCAAACATACAGTTGTATTAGCTAGAAGAGTATTGGGAAGTATACATGGAATTTAAAGCCCGCATTTGTTACAAACTTTAGTTTGGAATATAATGCAATTTGTAACATCATAAAAAAAACATCTACTCATGTGTTGATACTTTATTGGAGCCTGTAGTGCTAGTAAGGGTTAATTTTTCAGCATGATGAGCTAAGACATTGCTTTATTTAAAGATATATGAAGAAGGATAAGTGGCAGGTACCATGGCTTAAAATGGTGGGGAATTATAAATGTGGTCACGGTATATGTACATGTTATTGTAAATATATGGAGGTAAATAAAAATTTTACTTCATCAGTCACTGGTATACGGTATGACCTAAAATCTCTAATTGTAATTGCAATGCAGAATATCTATGATTAGATATCATATATCTAATTACATGTAAAGTATGTCACAGTATGTAGGTCACATAAGTTGGCCCCTAAAAAATAGAATTAGGGAACATCTTGGCTCCATTAGAGAGATGGATTCAATAACACCAGTGGGAAAACAACTTCATATGGAAGGTTTAGTTGTTTAGTTATTTAATGTGTTGGAGTTCATTTGCGACTTCTTTTCCAACGGGACACATACTGGATCTTTCACCTCAGTACACAAAATCCAAAAATTTTAAATGCAGATTGGGATGTTGGATAAGTTTTTCAGTAATTTATAATAACTTTAGTAACTTATGCTCACTGCTTATAATAGTGAGTAATTATCTGGGAAAGGTGGTATGGAATAATTAATCTGAATTAATATTACATATACATGAAATATCTTATTTACATGAATATGTACATGAAATATCTTATTTCCAGCAGTAAGAATCATTATGATACATCCCGTTGCGACTCAAGAACCACAATATAGGGGGAGTGTTATAAACATAAATACGTGTTTGTATTTTATAAATCTTACTGTAATTATTGAATAACATTTACTGTATGATGCTATCAATAACCACTAACTGAATGTAAAGTCCACACTCCTTGTTTTCTGCAATTAAAAATATGTATTAAGAGAGGCTAAACAAACTAACAATACATATACAAATTACTATAAGTTAGTATATGCTGTTACCAAACTATCTATTCATTGATTGAATGGAAATAACAAAGAAACAGCAGGATAAGCCTGTAAACACGTGATACAATTACCACTCCCTTGTGATCATCTCCACGCAGACTCAGAGAGAGAGAGAGTTGGCAGGACTTTATAAACACAATAAGTCCTCCTTCTGCTGGACACTCCCCTGGTAACCTATCTTCTCCAGTGATCCTTAGAGACCAAGGTGATAGAAAAGGGAAAGGACATTGCACTGGGGGAGGGAGTAGAAGGTGACCAAATGCCCTAACTGATTTGCCATGTGCTCTGCAGAGAAGAATCTCCATTAATGTTTGAGACCATTTTAGGTCTTGTATAGAGAGGCTTTGCCCATTGAATCTCTGCATCATAACACCATTTCACTTCATTGGCATACAGTTGGTTGTCAATCATGCCTTCCTTTTACAGGGAGGGCACACAATATACCACAGTCAAAATGGGGGGGCATTCATAATTTCCACCATTAAATCATACCACTGAGAAAATATATATATATTGCCAAAAGTAATGTGCTATGGAATGATATGTTTGTTATTGGACTAACATAATACTTGATCATTCAACATGGGAAGCCTGAAGCCACAATTTAGTAAGATTAATCATTGAAATAAATATTATAGCGTAAATAACACAATACCTTAACTTTTCCATTAAATGATTTCAGGGCCTTGAATGTTTTGTCCCCTGAAGTCATTACAACTTCAGGAGGGCATTTTATCTCTGGATAAGTATAAAGTAAATAATTCCAACTGTAAGTTAAGTGCCAGGAAACATAACCAAACACACACACCAACACGGGCTCTGTCACACCGACACCCAAACACACACACGATTTTTTCTAATTACCAGGGACGAGCTCTAAGCTACACTGGACAACAATACACACTCACAGACAGGCTCTGCCACATCCAATACCCAAACACACACTCAGGCCAGGCTCCGACACTACCCAACACACACACCAAGACAGCTCTGCACACCGCAGCCACATACACACACACAGGACAGGCTCTAGTAACCAAAAACACACAAACAGCAGGACACAATCTACGTCACTGACATCTACATCAGGATGGATTTTTCACACTGCATTGTTGTTTATACCCCCTCAGTGTTTTTGACCCTTGTGTATTGATGCCCCAGCCAGCACCCTTTTAGTATAGATTAATGTGCTGCCCCCACACTCTTGTATACTCGGCTCCAGCCACCACTATTTGTATTAATGCCCCCAGCAAGCCCCTCCCTTTATTATTGATTTATGTGATGGCCCCATCACATATACGCATTAGACATGCATTTTTATCTCTTTGAAGTAAAACTATGATTGAAACATGATTTCAAAATTACAGCTGAACTGGCGGTTTTGTTAATGTTAGACCCTGCCAGGGGCGTCGCCAGGGGGGGGCCAGAGGGGGCCATGGCCCCCCCTCATTATGCTGTGCCCCCCAGTGTGCCCCCCCAATTGAAACGCTATAACATTGAACACAATTGCAGCCGATGCTGCTGACAGTTTCAAAGTGGCTGTAAAACCGCCTCCACTGGCTGCTTAATGGATTGCTGGCATGCCAATCACTGACTGAGGCTCTTCGTCCCGCCCTTTGAAGGGGGTGGGCTCTTACAGAACAGTTGCTTGTCACTGCCTGACAGGGAGAAGAGCAGTCTGCTGTGTTACAGTGCAAGAATGAAGGCCAGCAAAAAAGTATTTTATTTTAAATAAATAGTGGAGGTGACAGAAGGAGGGACATTAACAAGGTGGGGGCTGCATTGGGAAAATTAAATAATACACAAAGATGGTGGCTGGGGACATAATTACACATCAGGGTGGTTAGAAGGATGTCACATATATCAATACACAAACGGGGGGGGGTTAATACACATGGGTATGGGGGCCATTATAATAACCTGTACAAGGGTATGGTGCATCAATACCACCGAAGGGAGGGGGGTCTGGCTGGGCGCTGGCATCAAATAAATCAATACACAAGGCGACGGGGGCTGGCGCTGGGGCATCAAAACTAAATCAATACCACAAGGGAGGGGGCTGGCTGGGGGCATCAAATAAATCAATACACAAGGGTGTATTGCAAAAATGCACAAAGGGGGTGGCTGGGGGGCACAAATACACAAGGGTCAATACACACAAACAACAAAGCAATGTGGAAGGCATTTTATATGGTTATCCCATCCTGATGTGGGGGTCCATGTGGCAGCAGAGCCTGCCCTGGGGTATGTGTTTGGGTGTCAGTGTGCAGAGCTTGCCCTGATATGAGTTTGGTCATCTGTTTCCTGGCACTTTACTTGCTGTAGAGGGTTAAATAGAACTTTGTAATTTTTATTTATCCAGATTTTGTGGTCACTTCAGAGGACAAAACTTTCTAGGCCTAGAAATCAGTGAGAGGAAAAGTAAAGGTTTTGTGTTATTGACTCTTATTTCAGTCTGAATATATTATTAAACGTTAGACGTTGGTTCAGAGTTTGTAAAACTCAATTCTTGATTACAGTATACAGGACGCTATTCCCCTTTGGTTTCACAGACCGAGTGGTACTCAGCGTAGTTATATGCAGCTGCATGCATTGTGTTATCTGTGATGAGGCGTTCATTTGTTCGTTTGGTGACGCAGCGCTAAGATGGTTGTGATGCATTAATGGCTATAAGTTTTGTTGAAGTTTCCATTATGTGTAATCTCCTTAATTTATTTGGGCCTTTTTTGATTTCTGGGATTTTAATAATGTGATAAAAAAGAATGATTTACAGTTGTTTGGATGTCAAATAGTATGTCAGATTCTGTTGATCTGTATCTGCTATGTTTCCATACATTATTTATGTATAACTGCAAATACAGGTTTTTTTTATCTCTTTCAGTTGCGTGTGCTGTTTCCATGTGTTGTTTATTTGATCTATACCTGAACTACAGGGTGTAAGTAAAAGAGCGGTATGGTTTAGTGAATGAGGGGACAAAGGGGATTACAGGGGAGAGGACCTCTCAATGTCACGGTGCAGGACTGACTCTCACAGTCTTCCCCTGATCTGTAGTCAGTGTGGCAAATATATTGGCAGCAGGGTCTAATATTAATATATATCGGAAGCTGGGACTAATATTTATATATATCGGCAGCAGGGGCTAATATTAATATATATTGACTGCAGGGCCTATTGTCAATAAATATTGGCTGCAGGGGTTAATAATAATGGGAATAATAGTATATATAGGCGGTAGGGCCTAATATTAATATATGTGGGCAGCAGGATATAATTTATATGTATATCGGCAGCAGGGTATAATAGAATGTATGTATCCGCAGCAGGGGCTAATATTAATATATATCGGAAGCAGGGTGTAATATTTTCTATTATATCTGCAGGCAGGGTCCTAATATTTTATATTATGATATATATATATTGTCAGTAGGGGCTAATATTAAAGAATGGAAAATAACTGCCAGTTTAGCTGTTATTTTGAAATCATTTTTGAATCACAGTCTTTACTTCATATTGTGTAGTTAAAAATGCACATCTAACGTGTGTATGTATGTGTATATGTACCGTTTTATAATTGGCCCCCCATGTGCCCCCCCTAAATATGAAAGCTGGAGACGCCACTGATTTTAGGGGCAGCTATGGTTAATGGGGTGTTTACGGTTAATTTAGGGGCAGCTGTGGTTAATGGGGTGTTTAGGGTTCTTTTAATGATGAGGACTGAGGGTTAATTTTATTAATTTAACAAAGTTAACTTAAGATGCAGTTAGAGATAAAGGTGGGCAAAGTAAAGGGAATCTAAATCCTGGGGGCAATGAAGTGACATATCTGGGGGTATAAGGCATACACAGTATATAAGGCATATGCGGGGAAGCCAGTGTGGCATGTCTGGGGAGGACGGAGTGCTTTATCAGGGTGTATAAGGCATATCTGGGGGAAGAGTGGAGTGGCATATGTGGGGAGGGCAGGGTGGCAAGATTTGCGGAGGATGGAAGTGGTGTATCAGGGGGTATAAGGCTATCAGGCACAGTGGCATGTGTGAGGCAGCGTGGACTGGTATATGTGTGAGGCAGTGTGGAGTGGCAAATGTGGGAGGCAGCATGGCGTGGTATATGTGGGAGGCAGATGTGGGAGGCAGCGTGGGAAGCCTGGGTTCAAATGTGCATATGGTTGGGAAATAAGGACAAGAAATGCATTTGATCAAAGTATGCTTATTCCGCTGTTTGTATTAAACATCATTTGTTTATTATATTATTTTAAATAAAAGAGAAATTTACATTCATTTTCTTTTATCCAATTAATGAAAATCAAAATCACCAAACTAATCGATTATGAAAATAATCGGTAGTTGCAACCCTAATAGAATACACCCATTTATCTTCATTGGAATAGTTCCCTAACGGTATTTCTAGCAGGAATATTTCTTTCTATTAAATTTATGTGAGATTACAATTGTGTTCGTTAGGAAATATCATTTGACGATATCCATATCTCAAGAATATTTATATATGTACAATGTCAGATTGTATTACAATATTGATAAACTAACCATTATGATTTGAGTTCTATCTCTACAGGGTTCTCAAGCCACCAGAACTCCGATCAGAAAGAAAGTTGAACGCCTGGTGACTGGGTACTTTGTAACAAGAATGTTCACATACAGTCATGACTCGACTAGTACCTAGGGGGATTCATTTAGGTTATGAATTTATAAGGAAATCTTTGTGGCTTCCACAGACACAGGTTCACATCTTTCTAGATTCGATCCCATGGAATGAACATTTCTAACTACTTTCTTTTTCACACTTAAATGAAAACTATTCAAAAACTCTTGTGCTTGTATTCTCCAAGTATATTTGTACTTTTAGTCTACATAATAAGTATGTCACTGCAATGTGTATTTAGATGTAATGTAAGGAGGTTTTTCTTTACAGAGTTATGCGGTAGATGTACAGAGCCGCCTACCAGTGGAAGTGGTAAATGCCGGTACAGTGAGGAAATGTCAAATACAGCACGTGGACATGTGGCTCTTGAGTCTAGAACGTAACCGTGGGCCGATTGGAATATGAGCCTTATATTGGGAAAATGGACAATGGATGGCCCCAAAGCTTCTGATTTGCTATCAAAAATCATACAAGAGGAGAATTGATAAATGTGGATATGCCACTAATTTAAGCATTGGAGTCTCTACATCTACAGGTCAAAGAGACTTGGTCCCGTCAGATATTTGATCAGCGAAAACATGTCTTTCTATATTCTGTATTTTACATGAAGTTGTAGGAGACATGTTACCATACACATAAACACAAACAATAACTTTGTATCGTAATACCTAATAATAAAAACGCAACAAACAATGTGGATGAATCAAGCCGTGGACTTTTTTTTAGTTTACCAAGAGATACAAATACTTCCCTCATAACTTGCACTTTATAACTGATAACCAAAAAACTCAACTCTTGGCATAAGCCCCAGAGCACATCTTAAACATATCACCTTGCCAACCGCCCCATAAGGCAGCTGGTCAAACTAAAATTATCGATTCACCCCAACCGCCTCAAATGGTTTTTATGTTGTTTTTTTTTAATAAAAAACCATTTGAGGCCCCTTCCTACAAAACCACGTCCTGTTCTACCATGCACTGAACGTCAACATTAAAAATATCACATCCGATATCAGACAGATGAATACCATCCTGTCTGTACAAACCGAAACTCCCACCTTCCAACTCGCTATGTCTAAATGAAAACCCTCCTTCTAAGATCATACATTTTTCCATTGCTCCTAACTCTTTCCAGCGCCCGATAATCTGGCCTCTGCAGCCACAGAAGGCGGCGAATGATTTCAGACCATATAAATAAAACATTATGAAAACATCCTTTTAAACATAACATTAACTCCTTACAAAAAATAATCAACTCTAACGATTTCATTTTACCTAAATCATTACCCCCGCAATGAATAATAACGACATTAGGCCACGGCAAGCGAGTTACACATTCATCTAAACAATCCTTTAATTGATCAACCCTTAAACCCCTTATGCCCACCCAATGGATAGCTACATCATCCTTATCAAATACTACATTTTCACCATAACTCCTTAGGGCCGCTCTTCTCTGCGACAAAAAAACGAAAGAATGGCCGACAATCCATACTATGAGCTTCCGATGACCGGCAAAAAATTACTATAAAACCAACATATAAACATAACATTCTTACAAAAGATGTGGCCTGATATATATTTTAAAACGCTCAGAACTCCATCTACCCAATCTTTTAATCACACATTCATCAAGACCCAATAATGCTGCCTCTGTAGCAGCACCACTACGAAATGAATGCGTAGTATATCTTTCATCGCTCAGACCTAACTCACGCAATCCTAAACTCAAAACCCTTTGAAACTGAAATCTAGTAACAGGTAAGCCCGACTGACGTACCAACCGATTTCCTTTAACCCCAGGACGAACCGCATTAAA